>JALNQK010000106.1:0-110040 GCA_028458525.1 Ophiosphaerella herpotricha
TACTCCTAGCTTCTTCTTGCTCGTCTCCATCACTTGCACGTCTAGCTCTTCAGCAGCATCCCACCGCCCTTGATTCCTGTACGTCGACGCCAGGTTGGCCATGCTTGCCAATGTGCTGGGATGGTCTACTCCTAGCTTCTTCTTGCTCGTCTCCATCACTTGCACGTCTAGCTCTTCAGCAGCATCCCACCGCCCTTGATTCCTGTACGTCGACGCCAGGTTGGCCATGCTTGCCAATGTGCTGGGATGGTCTACTCCTAGCTTCTTCTTGCGACTCTCCATCACTTGCACGTCTAGCTCTTCAGCAGCATCCCACCGCCCTTGATTCCAGTACGTCGACGCCAGGTTGGCCATACTTGTCAGTGTGTCAGGATGGTCTGCTCCCAGCTTCTTCTTGCTTATCTCCATCACTTGCACCTCTAGCTCTTTAGCAGCATCCCATCGGCCTCCAAGTTTGTATGCTAGTCCAACCATTGCCACGCTCCACAGCGTGTCCTCGTGCTCCGGGCCTAGTACCTTTTTCCGCACCTTCATTGACTTCACAGCTAGCGTTACAGTGTCAGAAATGTTGCCCATCATCTCTGCATACCATGCTGCACGATAGAGCAATGTGGCCCATTCTACTAGTGACGGCTCCTCTTCTGGCTGCTGCCCTGCAGCTGACTTGGCGTGCGCGAAAAGCGCCTGACATACTGTCCAGTTCTCGTACTCTACTATTGGAAACGCCGCACAAAGATTACTGATAAACTGCTGCCTCCACTGCCTAAGCCTGCCACTCGAGTCAAGCCACTTCCGTGTCGCAAGCTGCACTAAACTATGCATCTCGAAGCTCGTGCCACTAGTGTCGACAGAGATGAAGCAAAAGTTACGCAGTTCTACGATGTCGAGTTCGAACTCATCGTCACCTGCGTTCAATTCTGATGTATCATCTTCGTCGCTATCCCAGTGCTCGTCGTTATACTCTTCCTGACTTTTCGGGGCGTCTCCTGGCTTAGTACGATTCTGAAGTAGGGCCGCTGGAATCCCCTGCCGGTCGAAGAAGCTCATCAGCGAGAGCAGGTCTGCCGCTGACGGCCGTATCTGCCGTATATACTCGAACGAGATCTGCCACGTGATGATGATCGAGTTCTTCGCCTCCCAGTCTCGCCGGAGCTGACCGTCATCATGGATAAGAAGGCTTGACCGCTTGCGCTCGCTCTTCTTGAACTCGTCAAGGTACTTCGCTACTGGGCATCGGGGTGCTCTCTGCGAGATGTACGCTGCCGCTTGCACAATAGCGAGTGGCATGTATTCGAGCGCAGCCGCAAGCTCGGCAACATGACTGTTATCTCCCTGTACTCCTAGCTTCTTCTCGAACAGCGCCAGCGCCTGCGCCTGATCCATCGCCTCTACGGCAATAACATTGCGTTGCTCGACTAGCTTCAGCGCCGCTTCCCTGTTTCGCGATGTTACAAGGATCGACCCACGCTCGCAGTGAGGGAGGTATTCGCGCAGCGGTCTGCAAGCGGTTCTCGAGTTATCAACAGGCTGTCCTTGGCCGCTGGCTGGAACATGAAGAAGAAAGCGCGCATCGTCCACATTGTCGAGGATGAGTAGCCACCGATACTTGCTATCGTGCAACCAGTCGTGCACCAACTTGAAGATGTTGGCCTGTGGGTCCCGCCGCCCAGCGATCTTGACGCGGTCGGCGATATCGCGGAAGCTCTGCTCGAACCGGGCGGCATTGCTGGCGTGCACCCAGAGCACCCACGTCTCGGGCGACCGCTCGCGGGTGCAATAGGCATGCTCGATGGCAAGCTGCGACTTACTTCTCTACTATCAGCACATCGTGCTAGTGCTGTCTGGTCGTCTCTTACTTACCCCACACCGCCTAGGCCCACGAGTGCGGCCCGCGAGCCCGGCGCGGCGCATCTTTGCTGGATCTGGTCGAGTGCTGTCCCTCGCTCGACGAAATCTGTGTCGCGGGCGAATGGTATCACAATCGACGGGCGTGGTGGGGTCTCCGGTCGTTCTAAGGCGGGAGCTATCGTTAGTCGTGCTTTGGCTCTGCGGACGCTCCCGCGACTTGCCTGGTGGAAGTCGGTGAGTAACTGGACCGTTGATGACGCCAACCTGCAGGCTGGTGTTCGCGTCGCCGAAAGATATGACGTTGGCCATGATGTTATAGCAGCAGCAGCAGCAGCAAAGCATACATTGACAGTGGTGCCTGCTACGAAGCGCTAGTAGAAGGCTCAGCCTGGTGAGTGCGCTTTGTAGCGTAAGTCAGCAGCCAATCTCATTCATCCACAACAATCCCGCATGTGGTGCTTCAGCTGAAACTCATTATCTACTTCTTCAACTATCTCAGTCTGACTTCTACTGTATATTCGTCAAGTAGAAATGGCGGATCCTCTCAGCATCACCGCCGGAGTCATGAGCATCACTGTGCCAGCCTTACACGGCATACGGCTTCTTCTGGAAGACCTACAGCAGCTCAAAGACGCGCCAAAGACCGTCAAACGACTATTAGACGATGTACACTCTGTCGATACAGCGCTCAACCTTCTCCAAGGTATGGAGGATAGGGAGTGGGACCTACTCGGCGTAAACGTAGCTGAAGAGTCGAAGAAAACGATCAGCAGCTGCACGCAAGCATGCAGTCTCTTCAGAACTGACCTTCGGCAGTGGACTAGGCACTCAGAAGATGGGAAGTTAGGGTGGAAGGATCGGACGAACGTGGGGTTCTTCAAACAAGGGCAAATTAAGGCAATGTCTGAACAGCTCCAAAACTGCAAGCTCACTATTAACTCTATCGTAAGTATAGCAACTTTGTGAGTGACGCCCATTTAGTAGACTTAGTGCGAAGGTGTAACTCATTTTGCTTCACAGGTACAGCTCTGTCCGCCATAGCCACATAACAGAAGGCATCAAAAAGATAATATCTACAAAACAAGAAGAAGTCAAGGTTGCGATTACCACAACAGACAAGCAGCTGATAGTACTGGAGAACAAACTGGATGATCTGAACCTTAGCAGCGATGGCGAAGAAACAGCCAGGCCTAAGGAGGGCAAAGCTGAAACGCTGCGGCAGTTTGAAGAAGAGCGCAATACAATAATTGCATCACGGAGGCTGCTAGACGAACTGCTATCTAGGGCGCAGGAAGAAGCAATTGCCAAAGCTGCCGCAAAGAATCCAAGCACTTCAACTACAGTGACGTTTGGCAACCAGAACACAGGCTTTCAAGCTGGGGTCGTCAACGGAGGGGTTCATGGAATTAGTTTTGGGGGAGGAAAGTGAGCATGTTGCTTATACAGAAATACAGAGTTCGGGAAGGCTCATTATCAGCGAGGTTGACAGGATCACTTCTAGAAGAATGTGAATGTTTCATTCCAAGATAGGAGAGCTGCAACTTATAGGTCATCAACAGTCCATCCAGAATGCGTGAAATGACCCCTCGCACTCTGCTTCTCGCTGCCAATACTGGGGCCATTGTCTTCTACTACTTCTGTAGCTACCTCGGCCACTCGACCGCAGCCTCGTCCCACCTTCCCCAGTCTTTAGCCACGCAAATCATTCAGAAGCACCAACATCTTAGGATCCACATCCATTCCATTCAAACGCATTCTCTCTTCATACTTTCGAAGCACACCACATACCAAACAACGCTCACTTGCAATAGCCAATAAATTCGTAGCCTCCCCGCAATTTCAACCAGAACCACATATCATGAACAAAATAGGGAGTGTCACCACCTCCCTCTCCCATATGAGGAAGAAGGTAGACAACGTTTGAGCAGCTTTTGATTAACCGCGTCAAATGTCGCGTGTCAGTCGGCCTCCATCTTTTCGACCAGGTACGCGGTGCCCCGTGTCGCCGTCCATGCGTCGCCACGAGATACCTTACTGCGACAGCTCGTGAGGCAACCTTCGATGGGGCGTGTGCACGGAAGTTACATGGTGTTCAGGAGCGCAGAGAAAAAAGATGGGATTCCGATTCCCGCACTGGATCAAAGAGAGTTGTGTGTGTCCGTGCGGGCATTGGTATAGTTTCGTTTTCGAGTCTCTGCTGCCTGTGTTAGATATTTCATGCGGTCTCTTGATTGACTGAATTGATGAGGCTTTCCCCCGGTGTTGGGTTCTTTGGACGGAAAATAGGGGCCGGCTCGGTTCTCGGGGAGGATAGGTATAACAAGGGGGTAAAGGGGCGTCACAATTTACAACGCACCATTGATTCCTTGTATTGGAGAGTTGCGGAAGGTGGCCTTCCAAGAGGGAAAGCAATAGCTGACGGAGGGTTGACAGCTCTATTTTTGCATCAAGTCTATTCTTTAACAGGTAATTGATGGCTTAGAGTAGCATCGAGTTCGCATATTTTCTATGCTCATCGCGGTAAGCGCTAAGTTATTCGGAACAGCAGTGCGATGTAAATACGCTTTCCTAGCTTCAAAGTTGTTACCCTGCCGACTACCGTTTGCGCCTAGCTAGTCATACACCTACTTTAGTTCCCGTAGTGGGCCCTATTCTAAGCACGTGCCTGGTTACAGGGTATTGACATGGTGGAACGCAAAGTTTGGCCAATCAACGCTTTGGGTCATGCTTAGTTCCGGGTTCTAATTCGTCAAACTTTGATAGGGATGCGAGCCGTCTTGTGAACACACTGTAGATCCATTTGCGATCCTATCTAGCCGTGACTAGAGGGTGTGCTTAAAGCGGCTTAGCAACCGCCGGCCCAGTAGCAACAACTATTATTACCTCAATATTTCACGTTTTGAAAAAGTTCAACGCCTCTCGCACAAAGCTTTAGCTAGAGCGGGTCGGCCACTCTCCTTACTAGCGCTGGCAAACTGTAGAGAGCTTTAGGGGCACCCCCAGTTTCACGTGGAAACTTTAACAGCGCTTCGACTGAACGTTTCTCCTGGCCGCCTGAGACTGCCTGCATTTTTAGCTTTTGTCGAGCTGAAGATGGGCTGCGACACATTCTGCATCACGCGCGGCTCCGCGGCCCCCCGGAGTTACGTGTGTCTATAGCTAATGTTCCAACTTCGGGAGGCCTCGCAATAGGGTTCAACAAGTTATGGATGATATGTAAGTGCCTTCTCCGGAACCCTATCGGCTAGAGTATCATCCCTCCTTGAAAGCCGCACTCGACGTTCCCTTCTCAACGCTCAAACACCGCGCCGCTGGAAGGAAACCGAAGCGCGACAGGGCCCCAAAGCGGCTGGCTACGGATCCAGAGGAAGAGAAAGCTCTAATCAACTGGAATTTCCAAGGCTGAAATATCTTAGGTCAAAACATGGGTCACACCAACCCCTACGAACAAGACAATTAGTAAAAAGCATATTTTGGCTAAAAGAATGGCTCACACTTACCGTAGCTGAATCCCCATATATTCCAGGTGTTTGTGCTAGGCCCATCCTCCGTCGACGACGCCATGTAACTCCACCTATCTTGTTGCCCATCCGAGATGATATATTGCGTTTGCACGGTTTGGCGTCCGTGGGTGATATCCAAGACCCGCTTACGTCCCGCCTGAGGTTGAAATTCGATCCAAACATGATTGCCAAAGTACGTTCTCGTCGGGTCCATTGAATTTTTGAAGTGTTGTACCGGATTGTGACGTCCCCAGAAAGGGTTATTTACGTTGGTGAGGTTCGTCCTGCCAAAGAGGGGACCGGCAGGTATGTAACCGAATGGGCTCATATAACACCATTTTGTGTCGATAAACTAGATACGATTGTTAACTTAGAGAACTGAGAAGAAATGACACGAGACTGGCTGTATTGTCACTATTGTGAGAGATAAGATAGCGTAAAGCACTTACTGGGAGCTCGGCGTTGCCAAGAGCCGCTGGATTTGGTCGGCTGCCCAATGCTCTGCAACAGACCTGAATGATGCCTGCAAGGTCGTAGCAGTTGCACTGTCCAAAGGCTTTCTCTAAAAAGAGACCTAATTTGAACCGGCCTCCCCGAGAGACATCCTGTGCTTGGTCAATATAGTATGCCGCGCCCGACATGATATCGTATTGCAGCGCCCGTGCGTTACCCGCTGCTTGTCCTCCAAAGTTCCACATTACCTCAGCGATATGGCTTGCATAGGCCATTATAGGGTCTATCACGAAGTTATTGACCGTTTGCAAGTCATATACTATAAGACGCAGCAGCTCGGCAACATGTTTGGGGAAAATGTTTGAACCTAGGAAAAAGTAGGCTTCAATGGGAGTCGATTTTTCCGAAGTCACTGGATCGGCCCGCTGGTTAACTAGGACCCCTACGATCAGTATAGGACCCTGTTTCATCGAATTGATAGGATGCGTACCTACCTAGAGGGGGAATGTGAGTGATAGTCCATTTCCAGTGCCCAGTGCACTTGAACGGTGCCGTGAGATTTGGTACAGTCGGCCCAACGAATTTAAAGCCTTGCGCAACTACCATATTATTAAAGGGAACAGCTCTTTGTGCACTCTGTATCCGAACGGGACCTAAATTGCCTTCCACGACATATTTCGACCCGTAGGCACTCCAGGCTCCATTAAACGAGAAATCCCCACGCAATGTAAAATAAACATTGAGATTTTTCAATCCAAACGCCACAGGTATATGACTGGCCAAGATGTCTTGTTGGTAATGGATGGTATACTGAGGCCCAAACCCAGTCGAGATTGGTTGGCGACCAAATTGCCCTAGTGGAGGTACTTCAATAGCGGTTATCGTAAATGGGAGGGCCATCGTTCGTTGCTCCGCAAAAGAGGCGAGCTGCACAGCTTTGAGCTAGGATAGAAAACTGGAGAGGAAAACTTCAAGTAAGAAATTTTGGGGGGTGGGAAAAAGCCGGGTCAGCTCGCTGTTAGACCCCGCATCCTCTAACGCGCATATACGTTTATCATCGGACTCAGCTGTCAACAAACGGTTAATCTTAACTCGCTCGGGAATGGGACGCTGTGTCCACATAATTGGCTGGCTGGAAGTTCTGCTGCGTGGCTACCCTTGTGGAATAGGCTTGATGTATGATAGGACTAAGGCGCTGCAGGAGTGGTGCTGTATGCTTGTTAGAAATTAGAAATATTGTGAATCATTTCTCACAATAAAGGCTCCCCGGCGTGGGATGTTGTCGCTTAGAAGCAAAGTGTTCAGCTGAAGCATGGCCTCGCAGAATGATTGACGAAACGGACAGGATGTCGGGGGAGGGGCACGCGGGCAACCCGGCTCAGCCTTCGCAACATCATCAAAACACCATCGACCATCGCTATCACGCTATCGACTATTCAGTTGCTACACTGCATAAATACTTGTAGGACTTGTAATATTGCTTGATGTTTGTTGCGAACGCAAATCATGGCTTCGACACTCCATTCCCCACAACTGAGCCGGCGGGATTTCGATATTCTCTTACAGGATGTCGACGACGCGTTCAAAAAGTCTGCCACTGCGCCGCCACCTGTGGGTCAACCGCAAAGAACGGATGCCTCATTGGATTTATCGACGCTCAAGACTCTGCTTGCATACGCGTCCATCTTTGGGAACGGCATAGAAATATCCACCCTCCATGCGACCGTCACTTCCTCGGAGTGTCGAGTTCTCTATCGCATTGAAATACCTGATAGAAACGAAAGGGTGTTCATCGAATTCACGCAATGTACCGATGCTTCTGCCGCCGAAGCCAATATGAAAGGCTACCTGAGCTCGTTCGAATTTACCCCGTCCAAAGCGACTCTCCCTGCTAACATTGGGACTCATTCATTGCAAACGAGTCAGAGTGTATTCTGGGTCCGCGATACAATATTCGCAAAAGTTTTTATCACTCGTAGGTGTCTTTAATAAACATGGGACTTCCTTTCTAATGTCCATGAGTCAGATATTCCGGATGGGCTAGCTGACGAATCTATTATTAAACGTGTCGCGCAAATGATTGACCAGCATCTTGCTGAACATTCTGTTAGCCCGGAGGAACAACGGAAACCTC
Source organism: Ophiosphaerella herpotricha (assembly GCA_028458525.1). NCBI lineage: Eukaryota > Fungi > Ascomycota > Dothideomycetes > Pleosporales > Phaeosphaeriaceae > Ophiosphaerella > Ophiosphaerella herpotricha. Next base: position 7,939 of record JALNQK010000106.1, read on the forward strand.
ATATAGCTCTCCAGACGCCGACTTCTATGAAGGTTGAAGTAGGACAGCCCTTCAAAATCGAGCTTGCAGATGCAAAAACTCTCTATGATACTAAGCCATCCGAGATAGAGGATGAGAGTCTAGTTATACAGGTTGCCAATGGTTCTGCCTCGGGCGAGTATACCTTTTTTGCTATGAAAGCTGGGAAGACGAAAATCAGGCTGGTATTGGCTCATGCGGCATCGTTCGCGGTAGCATTTCAAGATGTAGATGTAACAATCAGAAATCACCATGAAGACCTGACGCAACTACTGGGGGCTGCCGAATATGGGGATAAAGCGATAGTTCAACATCTGCTCGCCAATGAGCGAGTTAACCCGAACGCTACGGGCGAGGATGGCCGGACCCCACTATCGTGGGCGGTAGAGAAGGGCCACGAGACGGTGGTGGAGCTGCTACTTAGAGAAGACGGCATCGATGTCAACGCCGCAGACGAGCACGGTCAGACGCCGCTGTCGATAGCGGTGGAGAAGGGCCGCGAGACGGTGGTGGGGATGCTACTTGGGAGGGACAGCATCGATGTCAACGCCACAGACGAGCACGGTCGGACGCCGCTATTGATAGTAGTAGAGAAGGGATACAGGTTCGTGGTGCAGCTACTACTTAGAGAAGACGGCATCGATGTCAACGCCGCAGACGAGCACGGCCGGACGCCACTGTTGATAGCGGTAGAGAAGGACAGTATAGATGTCAACGCCGCAGACGAGCACGGCCGGACGCCGTTGTGGAGAGCGGCAGAGAAGGGCTACAAGACGGTGGTGGAGCTACTGCTTGAGAAGGACGGTATCGATGTCAACGCCGCAGACGAGCACGGTCGGACGCCGTTATCAGTAGCAGTAGAGAAGGGATACAAATTCATGGTGCAGCTACTACTTAGAAAGGACGGCGTTAATATCAATGCCGCAGACGAGCACGGTCAGACGCCGCTGTCAATAGCAGTAGAGAAGGGCCGCGGGATGGTGGCGGAGCTGCTACTCAACACGAGCCGTGTCGAACCAGACTCTAAAGATAAACGCGGTCGGACGCCGTTGTGGATAGCGGCAGAGAAGGGCTACGAGACGGTGGTGGAGCTACTGCTTGAGAAGGACGGTATCGATGTTAACGCCGCAGACGAGCACGGTCAGACGCCGCTGTCGATAGCGGTGGAGAAGGGCCGCGACATAGTGGTGGAGCTACTGCTTGAGAAGGACGGTATCGATGTCAACGCCGCAGACGAGCATGGCCGGACGCCACTGCTCATAGCGGTAGAGAAGGACGGTATCGATGTCAACGCCGCAGACGAGCACGGCCAGACGCCATTGTGGAGAGCGGCGGGGAAGGGCTACAAGATAATAGTAGAGCTGCTGCTTGAGGACGGCATTGATGTCAACGCCGCAGACGAGCACGGTCGGACGCCGCTGTCAATAGCGGTAGAGAAGGGCCATAAGATAGTGATGGAGCTACTGCTTGACACGAGCGGTGTCAACCCAGACTCTAAAGATAAACGCGGTCGGACGCCGTTGTGGATAGCGGCAGAGAAGGGCTACGAGACGGTGGTGGAGCTGCTGCTCAACACGAGCGGTGTCAAACCAGACTCCAAAGACGAATGCGGTCGGACGCCATTATCGATAGCGGCAGGGAAAGGGCACGAGGCGGTGGTGCGACTGCTACTCGCTACAGACGGCGTTGACCGAGAGTCTAAAGACACAAACGACCATACGCCACTGTGGTGGGCAATGGAGAGGTGGCACGGCCCGGTGATAAAACTGCTACAATCTGCTACCCCCTCTTCTTGATTAGGATCGCCCGGAATCGTATTTACTGGACATTGAACTAGTTGAATTCTCTGTTCTTTACTATTCGGATATCACGATTCCCCCGCCTATAGTAGTCTCAGGCAGCTACAAGGTATTTACAAGACGGCTCACATCCCTGTCAAGTTTTGGCGAATCAGGACTCGAAATCAGGTATGGCTAAAGGCGCTGATCGGTTGAACCCTAGCCAGAATGCGTTACACCGTGGGAATACCCTGTAGGAGAAACGCTTAGCTGAAGTACAGTTAAAGGTAATATATTTCACCACCGAGTCACCAGCTAAACACCAGCGCGACGCCTGCGCAGCAACAACACGTAATGTCTCAACAACGCAACGTTCAAAAGACGTATACTAAAGGCGATCTACAGCTTGCTATTCAAGATATTGATTTAGATTAGATCTAAAGCAAAAGCCGCGTTGCAGTAGCCTACAGAATGCCGCGAAGAACCCTTGTTAACCAATACGCTAGACGACGCTCCCGACGCAACTGCAAGCCGAACCAAAAGCGCCTCACAAACCTAGAAGAGGAGGTAATTGTACAGCATATATTGGATAAATCTAAATATAGCTTCCCTCCCTCAAAAGATAATATATAAGGTATAGTTAATACCCCTGGAAATAGGCTTGGAGGTGAATAGGGTAAGGGCAACAGTCAACCTTGAAGAAGCGATTCAGCTTGCGCGACAAGCTGTTGATATAACTCTAGATAGTCTATCTAGGGCGAGGGGTTTGAACAATCTCGGAATTGGACTCGATAAGAAGTACTTAAGATTAGGAGCAATAATCGATCTTAAGGAAGCTGTTAACGTTGCACGGAAGTCAATCAAACTAACTCTAGAAAATTATCTAGACCGAGAAAATTGACTTAGAACCCTTAGAGTTAATCTTAAGGATAGATATTCGAGATTAGGAGTGCAAGCTAATTACGAAGATGCTATTTTACTATATTAATCTACCTTATATTAGGATAACTTACCGAGTATAGCTTAAATTATAGCTAGCAAGGCAGTATATTTGAATTGGCAACAAGCTTGCGAAGATTTAGCATTCGCCGTTTATATAATTCCTAAACTCGAATAAGTAGCATATGCGTAGTAAGGTGGTCAGTCTAGCTCGCGACACAACCGCAGTAACATTGCACATAGGGAGAGCGCCCAGCAATTGCGCCAAACCTCCTTGAGCTTGGCCGTGGTGTACTTGCAGCATCTCTTGACGAAATGCGGACGGACCTTCGTGATCTAATCTACGGGAGAATTACACCGAGCTAGCAGATCAGTTTGTTCATCTTCGAGGTTATCCTTGCCGGCTCGTACAAGTCGTCGTAACGTCGCAGGTAAAGAATTGGATGAGCTGATTATTGAAATTCGCAAGCATCCTGGATTTGAGAACTTTCTACTTCTTCCGAGTAAAGGAGAGATGCGGGTTGCTGCTAGTAGCGGCCCAATCATTATTATAAATGTTAGTGAGTATGGATGTGATGCACTTGTCGTGGAGCAACATTAAATATAATCCTTAGCTTTGCCCCATCTTAAAAGCAATGATTTGGAGAAGATACAGCAAGGTGACCGAGGGAGTTCTACAGTGCTAGCATGGCTATGGGATGCCGTCGCAAACCCTATTCGAGACACTCTAGGGTTCACTCAGCCTCCGTCAAATAACAAATAGCCGCATGCATAGTGAATCCCTACGGGCATTCTGAGTAAATTCCCTCTCCATGCAGCCTGGCGTCATAGTGAAGGCTGCACTCAACCTGTCCTTGATAGAGCGATGTCTTCCTATAGCTCGTCCATCAGAGCGATCATACAAAACTGCTAACGCCATTTGCCAGAAACAACACCAACACCTCCAAATCAGGCGCTTCTTGTTGCAATGGAGCAAACCCCAGGAAATTTCAGACTTCCTTTTGCCACTGAAGAGGTAGCGGTGCTAAAAGGCCTGTGCAAATCGATGGCGTACAATCTTATTATGCCATGACGGTACAAGCAAGACGCTACGTCACACTTACCACAATGCAAGATCTTTCGCTTCGCTAATCGCGGCCACACGGACGAACTTAATCCCTCGCAAAGCTCTTTGCTTTTGGAAGACGGGGAGGATGACCCGCTAATGGTAGCTATTCTCCTTGAGATGAATCTTCGCGAGCGCATTGCGCCATGTTCAGGACGACTTTGGACCTCACGAACAAGCCGAAAGGCCGTTATGAACAAGAGACGAGCGGTCAAGTCCGGCATGTTTTAGCTAATGCGCAATAGTTGAGTAGACAAAATGAACAAAATCTAGAAGAATGCTTGATAAGGGATAGATACACGTTACACTTTGGGCAAGGATTGCATTGCAATTACATAAGCCACATCGTGCTCTTGTTGTTATCCTTCAGAGATGATTATCAAGCAGAGAAGAGCGTAACGCCCCAGCCCATTTCCTAAAGACTTTTCGATTGTTTTATGATATTGTTTTCATTTCCCAGCCTACCAGTCCCATGCAATCCAAGTTGAGTTGTTCTAAACTCACTTGACGTTCCTCACTAATTAGTCTATAATGGGTATATTAATTAGGGGAAGCACATGTCTTGAACCACCGCTACCCCACACTGTAAACCTACGAATCAAGCCACGGTGTACCACGGATGGTAGCGGGACTATTAGCGCATCCTGCTATCAAACCTTTTCCAGCTAATGCACACATGCTTCATAGGAAGAAAACGCAATCTAATCCCACGTCAACCGCTACGTTCAGCCGAGACCTCTATTCGATAAAACGCGAGAATTACGCCTGCCCCGCTAGTCGAGCAACTCTCTTCAGCTCCGCTGTTGGAGGTCACATTGGCCAATGCCTGCCGCGCTTTGGAATAGTGGTAAAAGGCCCAGGGCTGGAATAATTGAGGCTATTTTCTTACTAAAAATATACTATTGTATTTTAGCAGTCAACTTATCCCAAGCCCGCGAGAGGAGGCCAGGGGCGTGATACGATTAGACTATTAAGTGGCGACCTCTAACGGAAAAGGGGTAGCGTGGCGGGTTGAGTTACGTTCCAATAAACTAAGAATAAATTCAAGGCATAAATATTACATGTTTGAACAACCCAAGGTACGAATGATATTTGAGATAACTACAAAGAATAGGAATAATAGTGGTGGTAACAGTCCTTAAGTACTTCAGTCCTCCATATATATGACTCTGTGTAGCCCTGCCAGCCAGGCCAGCGGGGGACTATCACATAATGTTGGGTCATGTGCCTACTGTACGTCTCGGCAACTGCTCCTCAATGTAAGGATACTGTATTTACATACTGCCCTACGCCCAACAATCAACATTCGTTAATTATCGCTATCTTTTTGGGTTATCTAGCGCCGTGGTGTAGAGTAGTGATTTGGCACATAACCCATCACGCACATCTCCATTTCAATGTCGTCGAAACACCTTCGATAAATCATCTTGTCTCGCATTCCGTAGACATAGCAACTGCTTTTCGATAGCTATCTATCATCCACGCCCTAGACCTTAAACTATCCATCTCTAGACCTCAACCACCCATGCCCCCCAATGCACCCTCGCCCAGCCGTCTATCATTACATGAACGCGTCATCCCATCCTCTCACCTAACCACCAACCCCTCCACATTCTCAAACGCAAAACTTGGACTCCCCGGCTCCGCACTTCCCGCATTCGGCGGCAACTCCTTCTCCTCGCCCAAGCTCCCATCCTCCCTAACCACCGTACCTTCCTTCCCTCCTTCCTTAACCTGCACAATCTCCACCTCAACACACTTCTGCACCGTCTGCTTGAGCCCCGGGATCATCGAGCGAAGTGTACTCAACTGGTCGAAAGCGAGCTCGCGATTGAGGACGGAGTCCTTGGGTTCGCCGTTGTCGAGGCGGCGCTTGAGGTTGTTGATGAAGGGCATTGCTTTCTTGGATTCCGCCTTGTCGATTTGCTTACTGAGTGACTTAATGTCGAGATTGGGGTATGAGGAGGAGATGAGGTCGATGTACCTGCTGTCGTTAGTACCGTTGCGCGATGTGCGGAGAGGGGCACTTACTTCTTTTGCCATGCGGGCCATTCCTGCGCAGCGAATATGGTGATTTTCTTCTCTTTCTTTGGGTCAAAGTGCGCGGCTTTGCCCTTCGATAGCTTCTTGACAGCTGCGCCTTCTGCGGACGTAATGTTCGATTGTGTTTGACGGACGAACTCGCGGGCTGCTGTGAGGGATGCATTCGCTTCTGGAACCTCGGGCCATAAGGCATTTTGAATAGTTTCAGGCTCTTTGAGCAACTCAAGCCAGATGTATTCTGCCCAATGCGGGGCGATGGGAGTGAGCAGGAGCGCCTGCAGCCTGATGAACTTTTTGACCAGATCCTCGTGCATTCCAAGGCCTGCAGCACGCGTTGCCTCACGATAGAAATCTCGTGCCGATGTGAAGTCGTAGAAACCAGATTTGAGGGCGAGCTTGTATGACGTGGAGGAATAGTGCTGGAAGGCTTCGTGGACGAGGAGGTTCATCTCATTGTCGAACATGTGGTCGAAAAGGAACTGCTCACTCCCACTTTGTCGCTGGATGACATCTGAGTTCCTAACACGTTCAGTGGACCTTGACTCGAGGTACTTTGCGGCATCAGGGACGTAGATGGCTTCCCTGATCAGCTCTTCACACCACTTTCGCAACTCGAATAGCTTGAGGATGTTGCTGTTGGCGACTGTCTCTTCAAAGTTAGCGTCACCAATATCGTCTCCAGCATCGGCAAGCGCAATGCGAGTGGCATCAGCACCGAATTTCTCAACAGCACCAGCAATGGTAAGGAAATTGCCAGTAGACTTGCTCATCTTTTCGCCATTGAGCATGAGATGCCCATTGATACGGAAGCTACGCGGCCAGTTTTCTTTAGGGAAGATGGCGGCATGCACGTAGAGGTTAAAGGTTAAATGGTTCTGGATAAGATCCTTGCCGCTAGTGCGCATGTCGAGCGGATACCAGTAATCGAAGTGCCGTCTTAGGGTCTCGAGCGCCTTCTGGGGAATATCTGACTGTGGTAGGTTGGAGCGTTCTCGTCGGCCGAAGACGTAGTCCCATGCATCGTCTGTGAATTGCTCGGGCTTGATACCAAGAGGGCCAACCTCCTTACCGAACATATCCTTGTGTAGCAAATGAGCAAATGAGTAGTAAGCTTGGTAAATAGTAGAATCCGACAGACTCTCGACCATGACTGATGGATCCCAAGGCACTTTTGTTCCCAGGCCGTACGAACGAGCGCATGCCCATATGCTCAGCCAATCAACAACCCGTAGGAACTGGTTCTTGGCTTCAGAATAGTAGAGATTCAGGTCGCCCTCGATGTGTGATCGGACCTGCTCAGCCCACTCGCCGTCTCCGCCATTGGCTGCGGTACCGTAGTTCATGTACCACTGGTCAAGCAGGGCAGCAACACAGTCATCGCCACTTCGGCTAATGACCTTGCCATCTGGTTCTGCGTACGCGAAGGCGTCTCCGGTATCGATGAGATGTTTTCGAACGAGATTCTTGGCTTCCTCAACAGGTTTGCCGGTATAGTCGCCATAAAGCATCTTTCCCTTGTAAAAGCCTTCCTTGTAAGCCTTCTCTTTTGCATCTGCGAGTTTGGCTGCGTCTTTTGGTGATTGGATCTTCAGGTCCTCAACAAGCTTCTTAGCAGTGAGGTTTCCGTAGGTAGGAGTTTCGATGATAGGGAGGATGTCGTCGAATTTGACCCATTCTTTCTGGATGCCGTAGTACTCTGCCTTCTTTGCGAGGTCAAATGAGGTGATGTAATCGTCGGGAGAGTCGGAGGGAACGCAGGTAACAACAGCAGTTCCTTTAGTGTCTTTGACTGTCTCCATGGGGAGAATGTATACTTCCTTGTGGACTGAGAGAGGAGCATTGACAATGGTGCCGATGACTTCCTTGCCATTGAAGCTTGCGACTTGAGGGAATTGACCCCACTCAGGAAAGATGCCGGGCTGATATGACATGTTGCGTGCCGCTCGCTGGCTGCAAACAAAGTACTCGGCGTCAGAGACTTTGAAAAGACCGTACTCGATCGTTGGGCTGACAAAACACGATGTTTGACCGTACATGGTCTCGGGTCGGAGTGTGGCGGGGATGAAGTAGGTACTGGCGCCTTGTGGGAGCTTGCTCTCAATCTCTTTCGCTGACTCGGCCCACTTTATGACCTTCATCTTCAAGCCAGTGTACTCTTGAACAGCAACACCTTCACCAGACTGCCTGTCGTGATCCATGCATGCTTGGCCGTCCTTGGGGCTGTATACGGTATATCGCTTCGCGAAAATGATTTTCTTCAAGTCTAGAAGCTTGCGCATCTGCCACGCGACAAATGAATCATAGTAAGGGTTGGCGTCTGTAGTAACAAACTGCCGCCGCCAGTCTATGCGTGCGCCGAAGTTGTCCAGATCTCGCTTTGCTAGGGGAGGGAAGTATTCAATCCAATGAAATGGGTCTGCGAATTTGTGAATCTCTTCAAGCGGGATACCTTGGGCCAGCATGATCTGAAATTGGTACTTTGTCTTGACCGTCTTTGCGGCAGCCTTCCCTTTCTGAGCCTTGAACTTGGTGATGTCGGTCTTGGTCTCGGCTTGGGTGGGTGCTGGGGGTTCTGGTACGCTCGTATCGATCACGTCTTCCACTGGACAGCGCTCGAAGTTTTGGCCAAACTGTTCGACTTCTCTTATCAGTTTATCTGCGCAAGCTTTGATTGGCATGCCTGTCACGTGGTAGCCAAGAGGAAAGAGGGTCCGCTTGCCAGTCATCCTTTGGAAGCCGGCGGTGAACTCAACTTTAGATGCAGTAAAGCCATGACCAGCATGTAGCGTTCCGTTCATGTAAGGGTAGGCGAAGTTCCCGAACCATTTGGGGTACTTTTGGTGAAGCTGGTCGGGTGTAGTTGTGTCAAAAGGCTCCTCGTCAATGGAGGGCGCATCTGGGTTGAAGACTCCTTGCTCTTGCCATAATTTCTGGTAGCGCTTCTCGGCCTCGATCAGGGTATCTCGTTTTTCAGTGTTCTCAATTTTGAGTGTTTTTGACTCAGCCTCCTGTGGCTTGAGCAAGTCGAGTGTTGCAGTTACCGCATCTTTAGGTGCATTCTGAGAGTTAGACGATGCGGCCATAATGCTGGAATAAGGTAGCGTATATCGGCAAAGGAGGGTGAGAAAAAGAGAGGAAGGGTTCAGCTGTTTGTGGCGGTTGGTGGGGTGAAGGATAGTCCCGACGAGTCATAAGTGGGCTGTCGCCAAGAGTTCGATGTGGCCCGAGCGGAACCTTTTTAGAGGTGGTGGAGCTTGTGCTGCATGTCGTTCCTGTATCGGTTCCTGTCAGCAATTGAATCAGAATCTCAAACGCGAACATGATGGACTTCATCCGCCGGCTCTTAGGGCGACAGAAGACGACGCTCCCGCCATTTGACCATTCGCGCAATCGCTTCCGCACAAAAAAAGCCTGGCCACCGACACTGCGGAACATGACGCAGGCACAGCAATTTCGGTTTGAGCGCAAGTTCAAGCGACGCATCCGCGAAAAGTCGCTGCGACCTGTATGGAACAAATGGGTCGGCATCGTCATGTGGTCGCTCATCAGCTTCACCGTCGTCTACGGCGTCCTCTTCCACGACTTTGCCAAGGACCCCATGAACCCGCGGCCCGGCGAGCAAGTATTCGTGGGGCTGAGGACGAAGATGTGGAATATGCTTGGGAGTTTTTACACACATACCGAAGCTACGATGAAGGACGCACGAGGCTCCCGAAGGCTGGGACCGACGGATGCCGTCTCTCCTGCTCGAGAGGGGCAAGACGGCGGACGGGAGGAAGGGGGTGGGGAGTGATGGTCGGGGGTGGGCTTGAAGATGGCGTTACGGGTCGGGAGGGCGGGGGAGTCTATGTCAGAATTGTTAGCATTCACTTTCAAATGAAGAGGAAGCTTGCGTCTGCGGGGAATGCCCACCCAACTTCTATCACGTCTTGACCAAAACGAAGGCACTGTCTCCAAGGAAGCGTCAACGGGCCGCCAGCCCTGAAACGGTACCAGATTGAGCCGGTCCGCCCACTCGCTCTTGTTAGCCAGGTTGCTGATTTTGGAGGATGAAGCCGACTTACGTTTCCCAATTGGTACGCCTTCGAACCGGCTGGCCTGATCCAATAACGCCCCTCGTAGTCCAGTGTCTCCGTTCCGTCAAGATAGACGTGCGCCGTGCCCAAGAGCACCTCACGCTCATGGTCCTGAGTGAAGGCCACTAAGATCATATCCACCGTAAAGTGCGTTTTGCCCGGCTCCTGGTGCCATCCCTTGGTGACCCTCACTCGAGAACCAGTCGCTTCGGCGTCTGGCAGATTGCCCTTCCACTCGCCGAGGGCGCATTGCCGCACGATCGAGCACTCTGCCGCGCTGTGGATAGTGATATCCAGCCCTGCCCGTTCAGCGAGTGGAACGTCGGCGGTGAAGTAGACACCCCCGTTCTCCCTCTCTTCTCGATAGTGCCAGTCATTCCTGGCCTAGTCAGTACAAACTCGCGCCCGCATTACCATTATCGCAAGGCCCGGGAAGCGTTTCCAGCGAGTTCAAAAGCGGTCAGTGAAGCCTGAGGCGTGTTGGGAAAGTGCCGCTCATGGAGAACAGAAGCCACCTGCAAGGTCAGCGTTTGCCTTTCTGTCAGTAGAATCGGACTTACGTGACTCCTGCTCCTCTTTTGAATCCACTCCTCCATACTTACCGCGCACCCAGTGCGCTCCTCTCTTACAGGTCCCACGTCCTCCAAACCAAGCGCTACCCTCCCACCGCGCTCAAAAAAAAAAAAAAATAACAATAAAAAACAATAAAGAAACAGACGGTGGCGGCCATCTCAAACTCCAACATAAAGAAATCCGACGTACCTCTCATCCATTGTTGTTATTTTTGCTGTTGCTGTTGCTTTTGCAGTTGTTATTGTGATTGTGGTTGTGATTACTGCTGTCGAGAAAGTCAAACGAACTTTGGCTAGTCTGAGCAGCGGCCGAGAAGGCGAGGAGTGAGGAGTGAGTGAAGAAACGGATGGAAACAGGCAGATTGCCAGACTTGACAGGCATGAGATGAGCCATCTTTCACCGAGCCACGCCCGGCGTCAGTGTGGAACAAGAACATAGCCATGAGGCCTGTGGGATAGGTAGAAGTTTATTGAGGATGATAGATATCAAAAATAACACTGTTATAAGGTTACGTAGCCGTCTTGATATCTAATTGTATAGCACATTATACATCTATTAGAGCGTGAAGTACAACTGCCTACACTCCACGGTATGCCTCGTCCTTGATTGACTGTAATATTTCTGATAATATACATACTGCCCACTGAAGCACTAATACCCCTATAGTTTATTGTAAAGCCAACTCCGATACTGCATTTCTCCATGGTATATTTCTGTCAGGTGGGTTCTATAGGCAAGTCGAGCTTGTTGTTGACGCTGTTCCGCAGCTTGTTCTCTTCGTTCGCGCAAAATGCGTCGTTGTTGTCGAATTTGAGTGCCCAGTCGATGTTGAATGGGTAATTTAGGCATATCGTTGCCGCTGAGCAGCCTGTTGTCGCGCGCACTGTTGCTCTACCATTTGGAACCGCACTATTGTGTTGGTGCAAGGATGAGATGGGAAATCGGTGTACTGTACAAGTGCAGGCGCCGGGGGTTTGGTGATATAGTACAAGTGCCGTATTGGTGAGCAATGAAATCGTAACGGCCGTAGATGCAGCCCTGGAAGTCTATGCCGTCTACGCATTTTGACGAAAGTAAAACGAGGCTCGCTCAAGATGAGAAGAACTAGAACGCATGATTTAAGAGAGGTGAGAAGAATTCGAGAATTTGATGTGACGAACACCGCCCTGCCCTTGACGGTGAAAAGCTTTTGCGTCTTTTTACATATTATGGTGTAGTAGAAAACATACGTGATCGGAGTATCTTCACGATTCTCATCGGTGACATTTCCTGACTCTTTGATCTTCCTTCGGCACATCCACTTCACTATTCTAACCAACACCTCTGCTTCCTCTCCACGATAACTCTCGTGAGTTCCGGCCTGGGCTCTGCTGGCTTCGGTAGCAGTAACGGCAATGGTGGCGAACCCCCTCGTCGTCGCTACAATGCTGCTGGTGGCGACATAGATTCGGCCCTCTGATCTACGGTCTTCGCTCGACGAAAATGTACATCACCGAATGGCGTTCGTATTCCCTTCTCTCCCCAATCGCTTTCAGTGGCTGACCATTCTTTCCTGTGAACACTCACGCTAGCCAGCCAATGCCCCTCGAGTCCACTCGGGCATTTGCTCATTTCACCTGGCAGCTGAGCGCTCAAGGTATCACTCTCGGCCCCCATCCGAGGAGGGCCGCCGTCCACGGAGATGATTACGAGAATTGGCCATTTCTTACTCAATGTGCATCCCAATATGCCACAAGACGCAACAAGACGCTAAACACGCACGTCAGTCTTAGTCTTGCTTTATTTGGCCCCTACCTTGTGCATTCAAACTTTGTTTGGCTGGGTTTGGATTGAGTTGCCGTTCATACGATAAGTTGTAACGGTGGCCTTGAATTAATGTTATCTACACTATTAAAGGAGGATTTCACTGACTTTATCTAAAGCAAACCACACTACTGAACTGATCGCCAAAAGTCGGTCCCCGCTGCCCTCGGAACTGGATTGTGTGGCGCTTTCTTCACCCCTCGCCATCGCTAGCTAGACGGGGGTCCTCGAGCGCGTCATCCGAGTAGGGGCTTGAGCTCGTCTCCAAGTCGTGCACCCCGAGTGATTTTGCATTTTTCAATATTTCATTCCATTCCTTATCAGTGGAGCGGGTGTGTCGAGGTCCTTCCGCGATGGTCGGCAAATGTGATAAAGGGCACAAGAGATAAAGCGACGGCGAAAGTTCTCCAGTACAGGGGTTTCATTCTGCCGCGGCGCTTGCATTCTAATCGCGAGTACCTTTCCGTCCGTATGCCCATGCCCGACGATGAACACCTTGTAGCAGAGGGAGAGGATGTAGTTGACGAGACGGAACAAATGCTCGACAGTGCGTAAGTCGCGTAGTACAACACCACAAACAACATGGCAACGCACACCAAAAGAAGTCATAAATCTTAATTCCGCTCGGCACCCTACGTTCTCCCCTCCCTTCCCCCATGCAATGCACCCTCCCTCTACATACAACCAACACTCCATCTTACCCACCCTTCTTCACAGCGTAATATACATCGAACAAAACACCCAGAAACCTAGCATTAAACCGCTATCCCACCCGGGACGCATGCGCAAAAAACAATGCCCTAAACGCCCTCAAACACAAAAGCAACAGACGCAGCCACCGGTGCACACCCCGAAGGGCCCAAAAAGAAGCAGTCAAACGGGGAATAAAGTGGACATAGATCCAACGCCGCGCTTACAATAAGGTATATGATGAATAGGGGGAGATGCAGATAGTTTTGTGAGATTAGTTTCCGCCCTTCATTCGCTTTCCGCCGCCGGGGCGGGGACTTTGCTTGACTTTGACGCCGTTCATGCCGTCGCCGTCGTCCACGTCCATTTTGGCTGTACTGCGCCGTCGCTTGTTTTGCAGATTGGGCGACGTGTTTACGCTAGCAGTGTGCGAGCTTGTGCTTTGCTGTTTGACCATGGATTGGGAGTGCGGGGACGGGGTGTGCATCATGCCTGGGGAGCCTGTCAGGCCGTTTACTAGGTGTTGGTTGGCCATGGCGGGAGACATGAATATGTGCTGGCCAGGACCGGGCTGGCGGGCGCCAGGCGGCATGTTCGGTTGTTGCATTTGGTTGGGCTGGCCTGGTATTTGGTTAGGATTCTGGGGTAAGGCTGCGGCTGGGTTATTGCTGGTCATCATTGCGTTCCACGATTCAAGCGCTTCGGTTGGTCTCATGTTGCCGTGCTCGAGATAGTGTGCCATTAGACTGGTCATGTTGTTCATCGTTTCGTAAATCTGCCCTCGTCAGCATTTATGCTGTGCCTTGTCGATTGACAGTAATTACCTCGAGGTAGCTCTGCAGCACAGGCGGCAGACCAAAGTCTGTTACACCAGCAGTCGGTAGTTTTGATATGGGTAGGTACGGCTCCGGGGGTTCTAGCGCTCTTTGCATTTTTTGCTTTGCGTTCTTGTTCATGCGTGGTGATTGATTTGGGTTCATTTGATTTGGTGACGGCTGGTGGAACATGACCTCCAGCGCGGACCGAGGTATGAATTGCTGATGACCCTGTCCCTCAAATTGCAACCATTCCATTTTGTCTGAGCCAGACCAAAACGCTGTCAATTTGCCGCGATATACGACTTGACATTGGTTCTTGTATGTGTAAATGAACTTTGCGCGATCGCAGGTCACTTTAAGCTCGCCTTGCCCTGCCTTTTCCGTTGCTCCATCCAAGGTGATCTGAAGGTTGGTGACCTCTGTGTTGAAAAGGGTGTAGAAGTACCGGGGCAGCGCAGCGTAGACAATCTCAAATTGTTTGGATCGCTCACTGGTATTGTGGTAGACACAATGAATGAAGGATCCAGTCTCAGTGAAGAACTTGTCGACAAAGGCTTGCCATCGTTCCACCTCGTTAGACTCTGGGTCAGAAGTATATTTTCCAATTTGATCCACAAAGTTCATCAACTTGAGAGTCCCAGTACCTCCTGTTGCATTTTGGGCAGCTTGAGCAGCTTGAGCCTTAATCAGGACCATGTTTTGAGCCGCCCTTTGTTGCTGTACCTGTGCCTGTGCCTGTGCAGCCTGTACTTGTGCCTGTACTTGGGCTTGTTGTCCCATGGCGGGGTTCCGTTGTTGCATCTGTGCTGGATTCTGAGGTTGCTGGTTAGGCTGTTGAGGTAAGTTTGGAGGCTGCGCAGGAGCGGGTGTTTGTTGTCCTGGTTGCGGGCCAGACTGCGGCGGCGGTGGTTGCTGCTGCTGCTGCTGTTGCTGTTGCTGTTGTTGCTGTTGTTGAAGCTGCTGTTGCTGCTGCTGCTGCTGTTGCTGTTGCTGTTGCTGTTGTTGCTGAAGCTGCTGCTGCTGTTGCTGTTGCTGCTGTTGCTGTTGTTGTTGTTGCTGCTGCTGCTGCTGCTGTTGTTGTTGCTGCTGCTGTTGCTGCTGCTGTTGTTGTTGCTGCTGCTGTTGTTGCTGCTGCTGCTGCTGTTGTGAGGGCACAGGCTGTTGTTGAGGTGGGGGCTGCTGTGGTGTAGGTGGAGGAGCTGGAGATGCATGTCCCTGGTGGCTCATCGCAGAAGGTGGACGGAGGGGTCCTTGCTGAGTTTGCGAGGATGTAGGCCCTTGGTTTGCATTCTGGCTGTGATTGCTCTGCTGTGAGTGTGCATGCTGCATAGCAATAGCATTAGCATGCGCGTGCTGTTGCTGCAGATGGGCGGCTTGTTGCTGTGCGGCCTGCGCTTGTGCCATGGCCTGCTGTTGGGGACCGCCTTGCTGCTGGTTTTGCATTTGCTGTTGCTGCTGCTGCATCTGGAGGTGCTGCGGGAGGCCGACAAAGGGCGCACCGCCCATCTGACTCCTCATGGCGGCCATTTGTTGCGCGGACACGTTACTCATAGGGTTCTGGAAGCCCATTCCCATGCTGCCCTGTTGGAGCATCTGCTGATGCTGTTGCTGGCGCATCATGGCTTGCTGTTGCGCGTTTCTCTGTTGCATGAGTGCAGGGTTCACTGTTGGTAGTTAGCATATGGCAGGCTGGGGACACAGCGCGGGACTTACTCATTGCGGGGTTGTGCTGCTGTTGCGCAGCAAACATGGCCTGCTGAGGCTGTAGATGCGACATCGCGTGCGCGTTAGGGCCGCCCATACCCGGATGCATGCCTATCATAGGGCCGGGCTGGCTCACGGGGCCATTGGGGCCAGAGACGCCTGGATGCATGCCTGGGGGGATTTGCTGGCCTGGATTGGGGCCTTGACCTGCCATAGGATGAACATGCCCTGGAATTCCCTGCGGGTGCATGCCCTGGCTGTGTGGATAGGCCGAAGTCATCATTAAACTCATGCCTACTGCAATGGGGGGCGTCGCGGGCAGTCGCGATGCGTGTCGGGAAGGCGGAACTAGTAGAGGGCGGCGGCGGCAGAAGCAGGCAAGAGCAAGGCGATGACAGATGGGTGCGGTCCTTCGCGATGCATGCAGCCGCGGTCGAGGTCAGTCACGCCAAGGACGACGAGGACGAGACGAGGACGAGACGAGGATGGGGCTGGTGGTGGCAGTGGCAGTGGCAGCGCTGGCGGTGGTGGGCTGCAAGGCAATGGCTGTCGACGATGCAAATGGAGGTCGCGCAGAGGACGGTTTCGTCTACGGCGCGATGTCGTCTGTGGTGGTGCTATGCTATTACCGTGCGTGTCGCATCTGTCGCGGGCGGAGCGGTGGAGAGAGCAGCAGTGACGTGGAGGCTGGCCGGCTGGGCGCAGCGGTGATGGCGTTGTGAGGTCGAGGTGAGCAGGCGTGCGACGGTGCATCCGCTCGCGGCGAGGGTGCAGGGCCGTAGGTGAAGTGCCAGGAACGCGGGCGTAGTGGGCAGACGTGCTGTGCTGGGAAGGTTGATGAGGGCGCGGATCGGCATAGGGGCGGCCTGTTTCCAGTGGCTGGGCGCCCGCGCAATCTATTGCACCGCTCTCCAGTCCGGCCTGACACGACCCAAGGACAGCACGGCACAACAACAAGGCTGCACGCACCCAGGCGACACGCGAGGCTTGCTTCTGCTCGATTCTCTATCCTGGCTGCGGGCAATATTCCGCGCGATGTCAGTTGCCTCGCATCCGTGGCTGCTCGCCCAACGCGCTCCGAAACGTGATGCTATGACCATGACAAAACCTTCCGCGCTTAGCCCTTTCCGGCCGTCACGTGCCGAGCCCCTCGCGCTAACGCCCACCAAAACCTTTGCGCGTAAACTTTTCTCGACTTCGACCTCTCAACCGCTTCACAGTCCACAGTCTTCCACTGCTGTCAGTCAACCACCACCTCCGCGCACATGCATGCGCGCGACTGCTGCTTCATGTCTTCAATCGCCCCTTGATCGTGGTAAGTCTGCTCCTTGCCGCCCATTTCCTTTTCCTGGAGTGATGATACACCTACTTTCTTCTTTTCCCAACCGATTCGACCTTGAAGAAATTTATGCTGTCCGGGTGCCTTTCGCAGGGTGCTTGATACTTGCCAGTACTTTCGTCTGACCTCACCTTCTGCGCGCTCTGCTTGCTCCATTTGCTTGCGTCAACCTGCTGACTCCAGCCGCACAGATTCCTTTGCTATGTAGCTTGTCCAAACCTCCCAGAGCACCCTCCCGGCTCCACCACCGCTCGGCCTGCAATCGCCGCACTAGCCAGATGCGCCTTGTTGCACAGGCCGATGGCGCACCTGTCGCATCTGAGACATGATGCGGGTCTGCTCATCGTGCAGCCGTCGGTTACAATAAGCGTGGCGCAAACTTCCACGAACTTGCTAACAGCAGGCACTCGGTCTGTGCATGGACTACTAGGTTAGTACTATGATTTCTTTCTGTTCTATCTATTTCATGATGAAACATTTCCACATTCGCAGTTTCCACGCTAGCCATCAATTGAACCTACAACCGATGGACAATGAGCGCGAATACCTTCCTTGGATGTCTGACCCTTCCACATACTATTTGTCTCCATACTTAGTTCATTCCTACGATGACGCACCTGCTGACAAGATTGATAGGCTTCAAGCGCATGCTTCTTGTTTCGTACGGGTAGGTTCATGGCCGCCCTCGTGATACATGCTGTGACAGTCGTTGCTAGAGATCGTTCGTAGGCACCAAATACATTTGTCATTATCTATGCCAATACCCACTCAACCACTGTGTCCAGGACGTGAAACAAAATCTCACTTATGCACTACACCCCTTCCCTCCCCAGTACATATCACCATCCCTCCATCATATCTAAACCACACTATCCACCATTACGATGCATCCATCTCAATCGGTTCTCTATGCTCTACACCCACAGCCCTGAATTAAGCCTCATGCTGCTTCGGTTGTACGCCTATGACCCTGGATTCCAGCTCCTCCGGCCCAGCCCCAACATTCTCTTCCACCTCACTCCCCCATTGCCCATCCAAGAACATCTGGACTGATCAAAGTGACGTATAGTGCAAATGGTTGTCATAAATTCCACATCGTATCCATTCTGGTGTCCGGGGAGGCCGAATGAGCACTATATAGAGAACAATTGAAGTGTGGGATATGGCAATATCCATCTATTGGAACACTCGGCGGGAAGCATGGATATAGTAGTAACGGAGGGGGTATCGGCCGCGCTTGTCTTAAAAGGCTCTGTCACGTAAACTATGTTGATAGGCTGTCCGGTCAAAGGCGCTTTATTACTCGTAGTCATACTTGGGGCAGACGGCAAGGCTGAGAACCAGCGGTATCAAATGACGGCAGTGAAGAGTGCGAGGATCTGCGCAGAGAATTTAAGTGTTCCGAGGGGGGCCAAGTTGGTCAGGATTAGCTATCCGCACCATTGTCCGCGATACTCTCCACGTCAACACCACACCAAGCCGCCCCACGATCGAAACAAATGATATACGCTCAACACACACCAGTCTCACGATGCTGTGTATTTACACCATGTAGCCCGCGGTATAAAATGCCTTTGGCCTAGCCCACTAATGAGTATCCAATCTATCCCATCATTATCATTAAGTATTTTGTATATCCAACTCTCCCATTATTCCTAATACCGTGCCCCCGTGTGCGACCCCTCCAGCTCCACAGGCGGTGCCGAGGCCGCAGCCACTGGAAGCGAATCTAGCTCCATGGGGCCCTGTTGCTGCGCAGCGACCTTTCCGTCCGGCGTCGCATGTTGCACCCATTTGCCCCCAGCAGCGCCTGCATCGAGCTCCATGGGGCCCTGATGCGCCGGGTCTTCGCTGGGCGTTGCCTGATGCGCCCATTTACCCTTTGTATCGTGTTGTCCATTCATAGCCGGCGTGCTTTCGTTGGGATACGCGGTTGCGGCCTTGTTTTTGCGACGCAGGCGCCGGATGACGAACCACATGGCGAACAGGGCGCAAACAAGGGCGGCGCCTACGCCGACGCCGACGCCTATGCCGATTTTGGCGCCGCTGGAAAGCCCGCTGGAGTTGGAGGACGAGTCGGAAGAGCCTGTTCCTGATGCTGGGCGGGATGTGTCGGTGGGTGTTGCTGTGGGTGTGAAGGATACGCCGATCTTTTGCGCGAGAGATGTTGCGTAGGCGACTGGGAAGAGGGAAAGATCGGATGCTTCCCATGCGACGTATAGCGGGTCTGCAACAGCGGTTCCTTGTGTCATGGTTGTGATACTTGAGATTGTTGACTTGTCGTTGATAACGTTGTCATAGAACGAGCTTCGGACTCCATTGGTATACGTTGTGGTGATCAGGGCGTGGACGGGGAGAGGTGTCGAAATGGCGCTTACGCACATTGGGACGCCGCTACTTTGAATGGTCTGGATGCTGAGGGTGAGGCCGCTGGATACTTGTTAATGCTTGTGTGGGTTATTGGGCTGTGTTGCTTACCTTTTACAGCATTGCGCCTGCCACATCGTCCGCGCACCAGCTTCATATTTGGTGATGCCTGCAATTGTTTGGCCTTCCGTACATACGCCAGGACTATAGTGAGGGCCCTTCAGGTTGCGTGGTAGGCAGGAGTAGTATAGAGGGTCGACAGGTGGAGTGTAGCCATCTCGCGAATAGGTGCTCCACGCGATTTCAGGGGTATCAGCGGCAACCCATCTGTTACTACAAGACGCAGGAGGTGTGAAGACGGTGGTTAAATCTGGAACAGTCGCGGTTGCTATGAATTGGGGGAGGCTTCCAATAGTCGTCGTTATGCTCGCCATGGTGTATTGATGGACGTCGAGAGGAATGCGAGCGAGGGATCTACTGTAGGCATTATACAGGTAGTCTCGCTGATAAGGGATGCGCCCGTGGCCCCTTAGGCCGTGTGCACGTACGTAAGATGGTGTGCAGTCCTGGAACACTACGTCCGTGCCAATGGTTTCGAAGACTAGGCCAATCGCGTCCGACTGTCCTCAGCACTAATGATACGCCCGATGAGGCAACCCATTCCAAAGAGGCTTATAAGAGTCAAAGCGACCGTAGTCACACAGCATCTTGACCCGAATTACCGTGGTTGCAGAGCAGGATCCTATACGGCCCAAGTTGTCGCCTGGTAAGACGCGCCGCCCGAAACGCCAAATGGCTGTGAGGACCAAAATGGTGGTGGCTAAATATATCGGATGGTGAGATACCGACGAAGGCGTCCAGCTAGCGAGCCGTCCCATCATCCCCTCTTCACTCCAAAGGAGCCGTCCCTTTGCTTCAACGTGGCGAATGTTTTCTGAATTGTTTCTCCGGTCTCAAATTTACCACCCCTTCATTCCGTTGACTTTGAATCTGCAGAATCGCATCAACGAGCTCCGTAGGTGCTGAGCCTTCTTCAATGTATAACACCAGCATCATTGACAACAATGTTGCTGCGTGACGCATCCGCTCTTCAATATCCATAAGAACTAGGTCGTAATCATTCGTGTACTGCCCATCCAGCAAACAGTACTTTGCCGTCCTAATTTGTCGCTTGAACGCCTCGTTACGTAGCACAAGCAGAATCGGCAAATCGGCGGGCGGGTCACGAGACTCCAGAGCCGAAAGATCCCTGAAACTCGATTCTAGCCTAGCTGGCATCTCATAAAATGTTGGCGATGTGCGGTTACCATAGTCTTGCAGATCGAATACGAGCGCGAGCACGAGCGCGCTTTGTAGATTTTGGAAGGTTGGCCACAGGTACGGATCCGTGACACAAGTTCCAGTCACAGCGAATTGAGTCAGAGCGGTTTGGAATGGGCATTCAAATTGGTGACTTGGGTGCTAGAGCGCCTTCGATCAAAGGTAATCTGCGCATGATGGGAGATTGTATCGAGGTGCAGTTGCCTGACGAGGGAGTACGCGTTCCATTTGATCGACGAAGCTTGCAAAAGTTAGTATTGAAATGGCCAAGACTAGAAATTACTTACAATCGCGCATGATTGTTTCCACAGTAAATATGTAGTCCAGCAGACGGCACTTTTTCAACATAGAAGATCATATTCCTGAGTTTGATACTCTCTCCGAGAAGAGCTTGGGAGTCCGGCTCGGGTTCATGCAGACTGCGCAAGGAAGCCCACCATAACGTTGCACAGGCATCTAATGCATCTGCGAATCGTGGCCGGTTCTTATCTGCGCAGATTGAGTAGGCAAGCAAAATAGATATCTGCTGATGTGTTGCACCCCAGTCGGGTGGTACGCGTTTTGCAATTGTGCAGATCAATTCCACGCAGACTTGCATCAACTGCGATCGATAAAAGACCATTTCTTCCGGATGGCTTCCGGTAAAAGTACCGTAGAGAGCATTTACGACTACATCTTTGGCGGCTTCATCATCTCCGAGAAGGTATATACGTCCGCACCGTGTAGGTGCCGGTGACGGGCTAAAAAGTTGTTGCTGCTTCAGAGCCTGCATGGCGGATCCTCGAAACGCACGCTCATAAACCCGGGTCGAGAAGAGTCTAGGATTGAAGTCGAAAATGCGAGATATTTTCGACAAGTTGTCTGTCATCTTACTAGTGAAAGACGCAGTGTCTCGTTGGACATACAGCGAAACCGAGTCTGCTTGGGCACGATTGAGTACTTTGCGAGACCGGGTCGTTCTCAGATGTCGTTGCTGTTCGGACAGGGTGTTGCTGGCTTTGTCAGACCAGTGCTACCATATCGAGGTATGAACTCGGAAAATATTTAACCTTAGACATACCAATTACATGCCGTCAAAAGTAACGTCAAGGCACTCATTTGTCGCTCGATCAACCTCTGCACGCTTTCTGGACCTCTACTTCCAAAGACTACCTTAAATCTATTGCGTATGTCTAACGGCTTCTTGGTCAGGCCGGCTGGGTCTAGAAGAATGACTCCACTCTAGCTATGAGTAGCCTGCAGCACTTGATGGAGATGTCAAGATCCATGGCAAGTTGGTGATGAATGTCCTGGACGTCGCGGCACATCCATTCCTGGATTTTGGTGGTAGCAGCTCGTAGGGTTGAGCTGTGATGCAAAGCTGAGAAGATCGAGTTCGGCCTCGAGTCATTTATGCGTGAGCTCGGTGATTATGCTGATAATCTTGCTGATTCCCTCTATCAAATTGCAAATCGCACCTACAGAACCGATGGCTGCGAGGGCTTCTGCCATAGTTTTAGTAAGCTCAGCCTGGCTGAATATCGAAAAATGAGTTTATAAAAAACATTTTGCTCCAAAGGATAATGATACAAAAAGTCGAGAAGGCCGAACAGCGAAGAGATTATGAAGGAGATTGCGCCGAGCATTCTAGGAGCGGGAGGAAGCGTTGAGTGCGTCGCCCTCAGCCCCATTGCGTGACTTTAAAGTCACATGCATGTAACTAACACGATGATTACCCTGCAGTCCCATATACCTGGTGGAAGAAACAGGCAGATAGGGTGCATAGCCGCGTCCCCGTCTGCAAAGGACCACGAATGGGGAATTTCGGGTTGGGGAGGATGCCTCTGATAATAATGGTGGACTAGGTATATCAGGCAGGTCTACAGTTAGGCCAGCTTGAACAGAAGTAGGAGGATGTTGGGTTCGTTCTAGATCAGCATGGCAGATAAGGTGGCACTAGGCAGCTGGTGCAAGGTAGGTGCCATTGCCAAGAACCACCATGTCATTGCGGCCAAAGCTCCCCACCACTGAAACTCGGCCTTCATCGCCGTCGTCCCAAGCTCTTCCACGCCGCCATACCATATACTCCCGGCGAATATTTCCCCCGCACGAAGCGCCCATCGTCGCCATCATGCCCGACGTAGTAGACCCCCGCATGATGTCGGTCCAACCTAGGATTCGCTACAACACCATCGGCGGCGTCAACGGCCCATTGGTCGTCCTAGACAATGTGCGTAGCTTCAAAAGGGACGCGAGAACAGGGCAGAAGCTTACCCATGTGGTGGACAGGTCAAATTCCCTCGGTACAATGAGATTGTGTCGTTGACACTGCCTGATGGCACCGAACGCTCTGGCCAGGTGCTTGAAGCTCGAGGTAAGCTGTCGCAAGCTGCATAGGGATGGGCAGACATGCTAACTTTGCTCTCAGGAAACCGAGCCGTGGTCCAGGTACACCAGCCAACATACACACTCCGCCGCGACACGTGATGCTGACTCCAACCCAGGTTTTCGAGGGCACCACCGGCATTGACGTCAAGAAGACCAAGGTCGAGTTTGCCGGCCACAGCTTGAAGCTTGGTGTGTCCGAAGACATGTTGGGCCGTATCTTTGACGGCTCAGGAAAAGCCATCGATAAGGGTCCCAAGGTCCTCGCCGAGGACTATCTCGACATCAACGGCAGTCCTATCAACCCATACTCGCGTGTCTACCCCGAGGAAATGATCTCGACTGGTATCTCTGCCATCGACACGATGAACTCGATTGCTCGTGGCCAAAAGATTCCCATCTTCTCCTCGTCTGGTCTACCCCACAACGAAATTGCCGCCCAGATTTGTAGACAGGCTAGTCTGGTCGGGAAGCCGACCAAGGGCGTACACGACGACCACGACGACAACTTCTCTATCGTCTTTGGAGCTATGGGTGTCAATCTGGAGACGAGCCGCTTCTTCACACGAGATTTCGAGGAGAATGGCAGTATGGAGCGCGTTACCCTGTTCTTGAATTTGGCGAACGACCCTACGTAAGTACTGAGGAGATGTGCAAGCGCAACCACTGACTCCATACAGTATCGAGCGTATCATTACTCCTCGCCTCGCTCTCACTACTGCTGAGTACTACGCTTATCAGCTGGAAAAGCACGTCTTGGTTATTCTCACAGATCTGTCGTCTTATTGCGATGCTCTACGTGAGGTCTCGGCCGCCCGAGAAGAAGTTCCTGGCCGACGTGGTTACCCCGGTTACATGTACACGGATTTGTCCACAATCTACGAGCGAGCTGGTCGTGTCGAGGGCCGCAACGGATCTATCACCCAGATTCCCATTCTGACTATGCCTAACGACGGTATGTGCACATCATGTGACCTGCGAACAATCGCACTGACTGCTATAGATATCACGCATCCTATTCCTGATTTGACCGGTTACATTACCGAAGGACAAATCTTTGTCGACCGTCAGCTTGACAACAAGGGCATCTACCCACCCATCAACGTGCTCCCATCTCTATCCCGCCTTATGAAATCCGCCATTGGCGAGGAGCGGACACGGAAAGACCACGGCGATGTCTCCAACCAACTGTACGCTAAATACGCCATTGGCCGCGACGCCGCTGCCATGAAAGCTGTCGTTGGTGAAGAAGCCCTTTCATCAGAAGACAAGCTGTCTCTCGAGTTCCTCGAGAAGTTCGAGCGCTCCTTCGTCGCTCAGGGTGCATACGAAGCGCGCACCATCCACGAATCCCTCGACTTGGCCTGGTCACTACTTCGCATTTATCCCAAGGAACTGCTCAACCGTATCCCAGCCAAGATCCTCGATCAGTACTACCAGAGGAGTCGCGGTGACAAGGATGGAAAGAAGCCAAGCAAGGACACGAGAGATAATGAGGAGGGAGGCCAACAGGACGAGAATCTGATCGATGTGTAGACTGGGCCTAGGGTGGACGTGCGCAAATGTGGGTTCCATAGTATTATAGATTGTGTCATGGCAATTGTGAAGCGGCATATATGTCATTGAATATACACAAACATCCTGTCTAGTACTCTTTTGGGTACTTCTGGAGAGATTAACTGGCTTCTGGACTCCGTAGAGCATGTTGTGTATCTATGCTAGTGTGGTACTGACTTCGCGAAATACACTGGGCAAGCAGATGTTAGAGTTGGAAAATAGAATGCGGCTATGCACTGGAATCGAAAAACTTTCTATGCCAGTTATTTCGGGGGTATCGAGTAATCAGCCAGGCGGATACAAACCTCGAACAGCATGAATCTTGCCGCATTCAGCAAGTTATGCAAGAACTACACCCACCTCAGCCTACGAGCACGATCGCCTGTTGCAAATTTGGGGCTTTGCTGGCCACGTGGATGGATCCGTCCGCAATCTTTGCGATGTAGTTCTGGAGTGCAAACGTGCAGGTGGACGCCGCATCGAAGATGGCATGCAAATAGTGAAGGAATCATACGAGGACAAGGTATGTTTAGAGGCACTTCTCGGTCTGGGCGTATATTGATCAGGGTTGAAGGCTGGAGAGCTTTTCTTGGTTGGTACGGAAATCCTTGAACGGGATTGAAGGTTGAATCTTACTCCTAAGGAGTCATAGCTGGTTACGTGCGATACCCTCGAGATCTGATGTAAGACTACTCAAAGCTGGTTTTGGGTGGGAGGCCGGTTGTGGAACGGT
Organism: Ophiosphaerella herpotricha; assembly: GCA_028458525.1. Taxonomy (NCBI): domain Eukaryota; kingdom Fungi; phylum Ascomycota; class Dothideomycetes; order Pleosporales; family Phaeosphaeriaceae; genus Ophiosphaerella; species Ophiosphaerella herpotricha. The sequence continues at coordinate 33,166 of JALNQK010000106.1, forward strand.
CTTTGGCCAGGTATTAGGGCCGGTGCGTTACTGGGCGACTTCGAAATCTGTCAGCGCTAGAATGTTAATAAGAGTGTCAAGGTATGATAATTTGGCTGGCTACCGTTCATTGAAGAACGCATAAAGGTCTTCATTTGACATCTTTTCGATATCGGGCTTCTATAGGCAGCGGAGGTATGGATGACGATCTTCCACGGTTTCAGCGTTGAGATCTTCGGCGTATGAAGTGCTACTAATCTTTTTAGTCTCGAACACAGGTTCTCCATTGACGGTAAGCTGATATAATCTAATAAGAGCCCGCAAACTGCTCATGGTATCGTGCGCAAGAACCTTACCCGGCCTAGCGGTGAGAGGAGGGATCAATTCTCCATGCATTGACCAGATAGAGGCATCTCCATGCTAGTGGGAACAAATGACTTGTTGAGATACTTTATAGATCCTCCGTGCGCGGCAATAAGAGTAGCTTGAATACAGGTGTCCATAGTTGTTGGATGAGCAATGTAAGGAGAATCCAGGGGATCGACGCCCTCGGCTAGCATAGGAGTACCAACCACGCACTGTGTCAAAGCGGGATTTGTCATAGTATCACTGAGTCCAGCGAAAGGGAGACCGTAATTCAAGGAGATTTTCCGGAAGTCGTTATACCATACGTGAGATGCCCCCAGTTCCGCAAGCCCCCCCGAAGAAACCGAACCCGATATTTTCCTAGAGGAAACGGCGGTGACAGCCTCAATAGCCGTTTCGGTGGGTGGTGGGTTCAATGCGGCTTTGATGCTAAGGTGAGGAAAAACATAACGGAAAGGACCATCGGTAGGCGACCCGCCACGATAGTACCGTCCCACAGCTTCGAGTGCTATAGCCGGGTAGCCAGTAGCCGGAAGAACGGGTTGAGGGCTAAGCTTGTACTCTTCTAGCCAAGGAAAGTTCTTGACATCTAGAAGATTCCGCCATTATCTCTGGCTATCCGTAGCACCAGTGAGTAATTCGCCCAGGAGATCATGGTGCGGGAAGACTCTGTCGATACTCAAGATTTGGACCACTATTATGACGCAGTTCTTTAGTTTCTGAATAGTTCCAGGGGTATCTTTGGAGGTCCACAATAGTCTTTCCGTACTCAATATCAATGCCATCTGGGTAACGTTTTTCAATCGCATTCACTCGGCCGAGATTAATGGAATAACCCATGATGTTAGAGCTCCCACGGGGTTAAGAAACTGACTGACCGAACTTTTGCCGCGAACCAAAGTGGCGCAGTAGGGGAGTTGGCTGATAGGCATAGGCTGTCACGGATCTGCGTAAGAGGTCCAGCGAGTGCCGAATGCGGTCCAATTTCTACGAGATAATTGATATCTAGCTCTTTCAGGGATATCATTCTGGTAACCGTAATCGAGAAATGAACTGGAGATTTCGAGTTGTCTCGCCAGTAATTTACATTAGCTTCAAAGCTGCTCTATTTCGGTTTCCCGGTTGCTGACGATATGAAAGCAAAATTTCGTTTTTCATTTTTTTTATCGGGGGGACGGATAAGACCGACGGTAGCTCTAGCAAGCGACTCGTAGGAAGGACCAACCTGCCGACAGCTAAACCACGATAGTAAGCGTATATAATAGCTGCTTCTGCTGTTGTAGGACCAGCTGCGTAAGCAGGAGCTATTTCGCCAGACGAGTGACTCACACAGGCGCGCGGGTTAACGTTCCACGAGCGAAGAAGGTCGACCAGAGCTATTTGAACAGCAGTACACACAGGCTGGGACACCCCTACACCATGAATCAGATTCGTTGCACTAGGGGCCATCAGAGCACCTTCAATACTCCAGGAAGGTATATTCGAAGGGAGGCGAGAACAGCATCAAGAGTCCGGATTGTGGAGGTGTATGTAGGAAATTGGAGCATGAGCTCCTTCCCAATCTGTGGGCTTGCGCGCCTTGACCAGTAAAAACCAATGCGATGTTGGCTCCATTTCCACGATTACCATAGATAATCTTCGCATTTGTCAAGCCGCCCACTATAGATTCCCGGCCGACAATGGCGTAAGCACGATTAAAGAAGCGGGTCCGGCGCCCGCTTAAGGTGTATTGACAGAGCCTTGTTTAGCGTAGGATTGTCGTGGGCAGAAAACGGGATGATAAATTCCTCCTGCTCCATCGCACAAACACTGGAGCCGTTAACACCGGTTGTGTCTCCATAGCCAGGGACAAGGGCGTCAATGGTCGCGTAAGCATTTGCCCCTCCGTACCCAAACGAATTAACACTGGCACGACGTATGGAGTACTTTCTAGGCCAAGGAACATTGTCTTCAACGACCTGCAACTTTCCTCCGCGGAAGCCGATATTGGGGCTGTAGGAGCTGATGCTAGTTGTAGCAAGAATTATCTTATTCTCAAGAGCCATTGCCACCTTAATTATACTAGCCATAGCACTTGAAGCTCCGCCGTGGCCAATACTGGTTTTGATAGAGCCCACAAGCAGCGCATTCCTATCCGTGTTACCTGGGAGAAATACTCGCGAGATAGCCGATGTTTTGATTGGATCCCCAACGGCAATCTTAGTTCCATAGCATTCAAAGTAGGACGTATCGTCAAAATTCGGGTTTCCAGCAAAACGATAAGCTGCTCGCACAATGAGCCCTTGGCTTTTGGCGCTTGGTTAAGTAATTCTGCTAGTCTTTTTATTAGCATTCGCGGCATTAGCTATAATAACGCCTCGGATAGGATCATTGTCACGGAGAGCATCTCGGAGCCTCTTCAGATAGAGAGCTCCGATGCCTTCGGCGCGACCGTAGCCATCCGCCTCAGCACTAAAGGTGCGACAGGTGGAAGTAGGCGACAGGACACCCATTTTGTCTGTTCGCATTTGGGTTTCCACAGCGAGAATGAGATCAGTACCCTCAACCACAGCAGCATGAATTTATCCGGTCTAAAGAGCCCTGCAAACCACATACACAGCGCACAGAGATAATAAACAAGCCGTATCAAGGGCCATACTACATTCAGTTAGCATACTTTTTCAAATAAGGATCCCCAAGAACAAGATAGCGTACAAAACTAGGGCCTTGCAAGTTAAATAGATAACTAACATGATTACTTAGGATAGTCGTTCCAGTACCTGTCATGATATATAGTTTTAGGCAATCTTGGTCTTTCTCGTTCATACGACCATAGTCATTAGTGAAGTTTTCAACGTAACAACCAGTATAGAACCTAAAACTTTCTCAAGTAGAATGCCGCCAGATTCAAATGCCTCAATGACACACTCTAAAAGCTTTTTTTGTTGCGAATCCATCGCCATGGCCTCAGATCTTTTAATCCCAAAAATTACTAGGTAAGGATCAAAGATCGGTTCTAAAATGAAGTATCCACCTTCGGGGCGTAATGAACTAGGACTTGGCTTTTTTGAATGAAACCCTTCGATATTAAACCGGGATAAGGGTAGCCTAGATAGTGCTGACTGTTTGCGCAATAAAAATTCCCAAAATTCGCTCGGAGATTCCCCGTTTCTAGGGTATCTGCGTCCTGGGAAATCTTGTCAACATAGGAGTCAGGTATCCTTTTTAATCAATTTCTTATCCATTCCTACAATAGCAACAGGCCCTGGACCAGATACTTTAAGCGGGGTTGAGTTACAATGTGCTAATAGTCGAAGTTTTTCTGCTTATATCTTCAGTATTGAATTTAAATAGCGGATAACAGTTAAATGAACTCTACTCTCACACAAAGCTTTTTCTGGATTTGGTCTTGAGTTACGCAGGGGCGTAACGTGAGTAATGAGTAAGCGGCTCGAGCTGTGCCTGAGCTCGCTGCGAGTCAACATGAGCCAGCATGATTGTGCCCGATTTCCTCCCTGCAGAGTCCGCAACAAGCAAGTCAAGCAAGTCTGGTATCTCGGATTGGCTTGATTGTTAGCAGAACCTCTGCGGCTTGATTGCGGCTTGATTGTTGGCTTTTTTGGGCGGCTTGCTTGCGACTTGCTTGGAAGATTGAACGGATTGAGTGCCAAGAGATCCAATTTGTATATAGCTACTGTAGTAGAGTAATCTAGTTGTTTATATTATATTCTTGTATTAAATCTTTATCTGATATCTCCGCCGCGCCGCTACTCTTAGCTGTAAAGCTAGCTCTCGTCCATGAGCGTACTAGTTGGAGAGCTGCGAGTAACTTACTACCTATCGCGCGGCGTTTGGGTTTGAGTAGGTCGCCAAGCTTACTAAAAAGGCGCTCGCAGTTATAGCTAGAGGCTAGTATAGTTAGTATATTAATTGCAAACTAGCTTAAATATAGGTATTTTAACTATATTTGTATCTAATATTAGATAGGGTTGCTGTTACTAGTATACTACTTAAAACTCTACTCTAGCTCTACCTTCTAGCGTATATACTTATCTCTATTAGTATTAGTAAGGTTAGTATTTTAGCGTATAAACAAGCTAATTATAGTATCTATCCTATCTATAGCTTATACTAGAGCTACTTAAACTAGACTATAATTTTATAGTTTATAAAAGTGCTAGAGCTTTTAAAACACTATACTTATACTTATAAGCTACTCTAGCTTATTAGCCTAGCTATTATTATAGTAATATTTGTAGTATAGATAAAAGTAGATAGAAATATAGTAAATAGGTAAGTAATTAAGTTTATTATAGTAGTTATTAGCCTTTAGCTAGACTACTTATAAGTTAATAGTAATATAGTCCTCTAGAGCCTTGTAGTAAGTAGTAAAATTAATACTAGTATATAGGTAGAGTTATAACTCTAATAAGCTAAGTATATACTTAAAAATAGGTATAATCTTATATATTATACTAAACTTACTAGTACTACTATACTTCTTAAGCCTCTCTATAGCTACTTTAAGTAGCTTAAAGTAGTCTTAGTACTCTATAATTATAGCCTAATTAGTAGTAGTAAGCCTAGTTAACCTTATCTAATTAGGAGTAGTAGTATACTAAGTTTTGTAGTAGTTAGTATAACAATCTACTAGAGTTATTTAGCTAATATAATACTTAGTATAGGTATTAAAAGTAGTATAGAGGTAGGTAGTACACTTAAAAGTACTATAATATAAGTTCTAGTAAGTAATAACTAGCTTAACTAGCTTAAGTATTTTAAGCTACTCTCTAACTAGTAAAGTAGTATTAGTATTATACTAAAACTTCTTAAAAAGCTTATATTATTATAGAGTTTTTATATAGTTAATAATATTAATAAGAACTCTAAGTAAGCTATATTTATACTACTTTAATATATAAGCCTCCTTAGTACTAAGCTTACTAGGTAAGTTATTATAAGTATCTCTAATACTACTAAATATAATTATTTACTTAATAAGGTTAAGTATATAAGTACTATAGTAGAGTTAGTACTAGGTAGTATTAAAGTTATAGAGCTTAGTAAGTATAGTAATAGTAGTATTATTATTAGTAGTATTATTAAGTATAAAGTAGCCTAGCTTAGATAAAGTAATTTTATATAACTTAAGTATAGTAGTAACTATAGTAGTAATTATATTACTAGTATAAGTACTAGTAAGTTATAGTAAGTTAATAGGTAAGTTATATATTATACTAGTACTATTAGTAAAGTAGGTAATAATTCTAAAAAAGCTATACCTACTACTCTTTATTATCTAGCTATTAAAGCTTATATAGATTTTACTAGTAGTAGCTAATAGAGCTTTAATAACTTAAGGTTATATATAATAGAATAGTTATATTATATAAGTAGCTATACTATATAGACTTACCTATAGTATAGCTTTAGTCTCTAGGTTAGTAAAGTTAATTATCTTGTAAAAGGATAGGTATAAGAGTAACTCTATTAGTAAGTTATTATTAAGTAGGTAGTATACTATAATAAGCTAAAACTTCTAAATATTAAAGTTTACTAGTATATTAGTAGCTAGCTAAGAAACTATAGTACTAGCCTTAATAGCTTAGTATAGTAAGAGTTACTTACTAGCTTATTAGCTCTCTTTTACACTATCTTTTATAAGCCTATACCTAGTTTTTTTAAGCCTAAGATACTTTATAGTAGTAGTTGTAGTATTTATTATATTAAATATACTACTACTACTAGTATCTATTACCTTGTATATATAGTAATATTAGTAAATAAACTATACTTAGTATAAGTTTTTAGTATAAGAGATATAATAGCTATAGTAAAAAATCTAGCTTTTAATATATTATTAAGTTATAAGTAGCTTTATAAAACCTCTTAAACGCTCCTAGTTAATACTATTAAAGTTATTAGAGTTATTATTAAACTTACTCTTACTCTCCTCTTCTATAACCTTAGTTATTACAAGTATACTAACCTAGCTACTCTTAGTAGGCGCAATAATTTCTACCTTATTTTACAACTCTAAAAACTATAACTTAAATATAGCCTAGCTTGTAGTAGCTAGGGCTTTAGGTATAGCCTTACTTGTAGTAGTAAGGGCTTAAGATAGACGCTAAGATAAGCGCTAAGATAGGCACTAAGATAGGCGTAAGCGTACGCGCTGTAGTAGAGTAGTATTACTAGACAAGGCACGTAATTGTTTTGCTATATTTAAAATACTAAAAAAACGCGTTAATATAAGTAGTAGTATAACAATAAGAGTACAAAAAACTAGTAAGATAACGTGGTTTACAAGCGAGTTGCGCGTACAAGCGAGTTGCGCACCCTACTAACTTTGCGCACCTCTTCAAGCGTACAACTTAGCAACGCAGTAGAGTAGAGAGTATATATTTATATAATAAATCAAGTAGTAGCTTCTCTATCTTTCTTACATGTATGTAAGTTGTGCCCAGTCTCTTTGCACCTCTTACAGCGTGCGCGAGCCTGGCGACTTGAGCCTGAACGCTGCCTACTCTCGCGCTGTTCACGATCAATCTAGTGATTAGCCTCTAGTTAAGCAATTATATCCTCTCCTTGTCCCTTTGTCAAGACTCCTTTCTTCTGAATCCGCTTCTTTTTTCGTGATTTACGCTTGCTGGCTGCCTCATTGGCTCTCTCAAGACTGGAGATCTGATCGCGCATTAACTCAGCTTCCAGCATTATTCTATGAGCTCCCTTTTTGAGTTGATTGATTGCGTCAATAATTGATGCCGGTGATGAGCTCTTGTGCCGGCGTACGCGCTTACGTACGTTACTCGGCGTGCAAGCTACCTAGGGAGCCTCTAGTAGAGCTGGAGTAGCTAGAGTAGGCGTACGGAGCTCTTGTACGCTGCACTAGCTCGAATCAGCTACTTATAGTAACTACGTCCTACATAAGGCTCGCTGCCTATTGTATAGATAGTTAAAGCGCGTCGTAAGACTGTCTGTACGCTTGACAAAGTTGCGCGCCTAGTAGATGCCGATAGGGCTGCCTCTACGCTGAGTGAGTAGCTTATCAGTTATCTCACGCACAGCAGCCAGAGTTGGAGCAAAACTACGAGAATCTAGATTGAGAATATAATCGACTATTACCTCCTCCTCTAGCTAGCTGAGCTTCCTTAAGTTGGGCTGGCAATCGCGTCGGGTAGTTATACTAGCGCGTTGGTTACGCAGTGTTGATTTAACAATATTGTAGACTTTAGCTGCCCGTCGATTACTTGTGATTTGACTTAATTCAATAGATGAGATAGCAAGCTGAATACCTGCTTCATTTGAAGTTAACTGAGTAGCGTGGCGTTGAGCTATTGTGAGTTGAGATAAGATGGGTGCGCAAAGTTGGTGGGGTGCGCAACTCGCTTGTACGCGCAACTTGCTTGTAAACTACGTTAGCTAGTAAGATAGCTAGTAAGATAGCTAGTGAGATAGCTAGCGAGATAGCTAACAAAGTTAGTGCTAGTAACTAATACTACTTAGGACGCTAAAACTCAAACTGCAACACTATAAAACTATCGCGAGATAGGCAGCTCACCTACCTTAAAAACCTTACAAATCTCGGCGCACAACCAATCCCGACAAGCAAGTCAAGCAAGTTCGGCCTTACGGCTTGACTTGCTTGATTTTACGCCCAAATTTATAAGGAGCGGCTTGACTTGATTGAATTGGTTTAGTCAAGCAAGTCAAGCAAGCCTACCAATCCGGATTGCTTGTTGCGGACTCTGCCTCCCTGAGTAGCATTAATAGAGTCTGAAATTGGACCCTAACAGCTCTTATGAATGTGAGGTGTCAAAGACCGACTGGTCTCATTCTCAGGCTATTACAAACCTTCTGTAGCTTAGCTCTTTGTCTCATGTGCCAATTCCCCTCCAGTTTTGGTGCCCTCGCTTCAGCAAAACTTTACCCGCTATGGCTTCGATATTTCCGACACCCAACACAGAAGACATCTCCTCCCCTTTCACCCCCTCTCTCTATGCTCTTCGCTGGAGAAATAGCTCAACGTAATGGTGTCAATGAACTTCCGCCGCCTCGTCTTCGACTGCGGAGTCGAAACGTGCCCTAGCCTCTCCCCACTTAACTCGACGTGGTCCTCTTCGATGCATTCCTTCAGATACTTGCCGAAGATGGGCATCTCTTCTGGCTGCTTGATTACTGCCTCTACAGCCTCTGCGCTAGGGCACTCAGCCGTGCCATCCTGGACCGCCTTCCGCAGCAACTGCACCCTTGCCTCGTATTCCCTGCACTGCTCCGCTAGCTGCACGGTGTCAACGACCCCGCCCTCTCGTGGCGCCATCTCGATGTGGAGCTTGTAGTAACCAAGGCTGCCGTCACTGCAGGAGCCTCCGATGGATCCTATGCTTAGGTACACGCCGATTTGGGCCCGAGTTTGCAAGATCTGCCCCTGCTCCCGTTCCATGGCCGCTTTTTTGGTCGTACACTCCTCTGACTTTTCCTGGATCCGCTGCTTGGCCTCCACATTACTCCTGATCTCGCTCTCTGTTTCTGGGTCGTCGGCTTGCCCCTGCTCATCGCGAAGCTCGTACGAGATGCGCATGTGCTCTTTCCAATGGTGCTTACAGTGCTGACAATAATTGCCTGTCCAGGATATCATTCTTCAAAACCGATTGCAGCTTTCGAGCACGGAATGGCCAACGACCTCATCGGGCGCCGCAATGTTGCAACCGTCGTGGCAAGTTATATTATATTTTGTACGCATATTGCCATCGGCGTCGCTGACGTGGCTGCTACAGGGGCTGTTGAAGCAAACCGTCCGCTTGTTTGACAAGTTGTGGCGCACTAGAACGGTAATTGTGACTTTGACATCTGCGAGCTTTTTCTCAAGGTCCTTACCCTTCGTATCAAGCTCAGCCAACTCTTTCTTCATGACGGTGACGAAATGTGTTAGCGGTTTTGCCATGCTGTCGAGGAAAGCTCGGGCCTGAATTAGCCTTAGAGTTTTTTTTCAAGGTCGTGGGGGTAAAGCTGCATGGCAAGTCGTATGGGCTCGTCAGCCTGCTTGACTGACATTTCCCACATTTCATCATATCGTTGTTTGTTGGGCCACAATTGAACCTTCTTCTTGTAGTGTGCCAGGAATTTGTAGCCTTCCGCGTCGAAGAAGAATTGGTTCGACGGCCGGCGAGATATTCCCGTTTGAAGTACTGCATGCTCCAGCTCGAACTTAGCATCCTGCACAAAATCCTCACTCCAAATTCGGCTGAGATCTCAAGATTCTTGAACTTTTCCTCAAGAGAGTTAGTCGTGGTGGGGTGGTAGGTCTGGCTTGGCATATCCAGCTGGACAATCACATTAGGTGGGAGAGCTGCAGTCTTCAAGAGCGAATGGCCAAGAACTCTTTCTGAGCGGGCATCGTACAAAGCCCCAGGCATGACTGGTACACCCAGAGCGGGTCGGTAATGGCTATGCTCTGCCATGTGGGCTGCGTTGAGCTTGGTCTAGCTGTGAAGACGTTCTGAGAAGAGTGGGAGGGGGGAGTTCCATATAGTGGGTTTTCGGAGCATCAATCGAAACGACGATAAGTGTGAACTGAGAGAGCAGGTCGACGGCGTCGAATTACGGAGATGGGTCTAGAACCTAGACAGGAAAATAGGAGGCAGAACAATACGATGATACAGATAACATTCCCCCCAAAGTTGCCAAACCATAACACACTATCGACTTATCTCATTAATCATTGGCTGGAAGAATGGGCAATCAAAGCCGTCACGCGAAGATTGTCTTCGATGGCAACGTTAGATGGCTGGCAGGCTGCTGCCATTATTCTTTATATGATCAAGCACCCACCGCGTCTGCTCCTCAAAATCTTTGAGCTCTTGGCCTTCTAACGTCTTCAGGCCATTTTCTCGTAGACTGGAGAAGAGAGCCACGGCATCGTCAAAGAACTCATGGGTGGTATAGCCGGTATCGTCTACTCTGCCTTTCAAGTCATCCCAAAAGTCCCTCATATCGTTATAGCTACCCGCATTTTGGTGGCTTTCAAGAACCTCTTCAACGGAGAAATGGTATGGGCAAGAGGTTTTCGAGTCAGCGTAGTCTTTCCAATCTCTAGAGCAGTCTTCAGCGTCTATATATTACTAGCAAAGTACAGACAGGGTTTTATACCTCTCAATTCGAATCAAGCAGTCACGAAGAGGCAGGATGTCTCCGTTCCAAGAAGTGGAGGCAAAGTCCACAATGTTACTTAACATTTTTCCTTGAGGGTATCTTAGCACCCCATCCAAGAGGGGGTTTCGGGCGGCAGTTTTATGTTCGTAACTGTAAACCTGGATTGACTGCTGCACTTTACACTCCATCAGGCGTCGCTCATCTTCCGGCATCTCTTTATAGTCCGGTGGTAGTTTCAGCATGATTTCGCCGTTGTAGTCGAGGAGCCGTGGTGCTCTGGCTTGGAGAATGAGAGGCCCCACCCAGCAAGACTGCCAGTCAATGACGCTGGAAATTTTCCCCTCATGAATGAACAGGTTACCAGCGTGAAGGTCGCGATGCCATAGTATTGGTGTTAGTAGTTCAGGTTGTTTTGGAAGTAACTGAGCAATAACACTGATATATTTTTCAAGCAAGTCAATGTGGGCTTGCGGGCAGTTCTGGCCTTTGGAGGCGCTCCATCGCTCCATGGTTGGCGGTAAAGCTTCAGCGTAGCGACGTAGCCAAGCGATCTCGCGGTGCCCGATCGCTTCCACGTATTCGCACGCACTAGTCCCTTTGGTGGATGTCAATTCCTTACTAAATCATTATAGCGGAGGCTGACATACATGGTCCGCGATCAATAGCCATGTTTGCTCTCTGTTTCTCCCAGAACTCTCTCTCGACTGTGGGACCAATAACGAACCTTTCTGCTACGTCTTTCCTCAAGCTTTCCCTAACGTTAGCGGTGACTTGTGCAGCCTCACACCCAGGAAAGCCGTCCTTCTTATAGTAGAGCGCACCATGTCTACGCATTTTCATTAGAAGCGTCATCGTAGACAACTTGTGGGCCAGTGCGGTTTCATACCTGTTTAACGGTGTGGAGAGAAACTTCCGGTCAATGGTGACAAGCTCAGTTATAATTGCTAATTGATCTTTCAGATCCATTGTATCCCAAACCTCTGATAGTTGCGTGCCTCGGGCTTCCTCCATGATGATGTATTCCGATTGAACTGGGTTATCGGCGGTAGCACAGTAAGCCAGAACCTTTGGTACAGGCATGTCAAGGATCGAATGTGCCTGCATGCATAAAAACACACCGAGGACTGGACGAGAGCGGTTGACTCACAAAGTCTATTGTAGCAACCTCTGAAGCGGTCGTGTGCTTTGGGGGGCCTGAGTTGGGATGAGGGACGCGAGCCATCAGGACCGAACCATCATCCATCTGGAGTCGGAAGACCTTGTTGAAATTTCCTTCGCCTATCTTGTTCATAGATACGCACTTCTGGGACCCTGCGTTATCCACGGCAACCTTCTGAAGTTCGGCAACATTGAATGCGCGATAGCGTTCGCGCAATTGTTCCTCCTCCCCCCAAAGCCATCTTCCGGAAGTGTAGTGAAAGTAGTCATATAGTTCATCCTGCTGTGTGGGCGCCATGGTCCCACACTCGTGCGCTGGATGATTGCGGAAGGTAGAGAAAGAGCGCGCAGTGATCGGTGTGATGGGTAGGCGTAAACAACGAGGGAGAGAGGAAGGTCGCAGGAGAAGGCCAAGAACGGACATAGAAGCGGTTGAGGGACGGGAGGTAGAGACTGGAGATAGAAAGGGCTTGTGGTCATGAGCTGGCTTGCGCTCGTGCCGAAAACAAAGAGACACTTGAACTAGCCAATAGGGAGGACGCGTCAAATTTCGGTGACGGACCCTACCCGCTTTAGCCGAGGAAGCAACCAATCCCCAAGCTCACACTGATTGGGGCTCGCTCACTGTTCTGTTCAATGCCCTTGGAGGGCTTCAGCTTTACCTCGCGGAAAATCTCGTCCCTGGCCAAACCCCTGGACGGAAGTGGGTGAAGCCGGTACCAGGAACCTGAACCTGCCTGGTCAAGCTTGGCGATGTGATAGTGATGTGGTCTGCCGGCGGGTTCAAGAGCAACATCTATCGAGCCATGGCTCCACCTGGGGACCAGCACGCCTTTGCCAGATACGGTCTTGCCTGCCATGTGCGCCCCGCCTCCAATGTGCCGTTGAAGCCTCTAGGAAAGCATGCGGAGAATGCTCCAACTTTTGAAGAATTGGAAATGCCAAGGGCTTTGGCTGCTAAGTCAGATACGTTCAAGGAGGGAGACTGGGAAAAGGGTTCGGGAATGGAACGCGTTATGAGCACAGCTGCACGAGCCTAGGCTACCGTGGCGCACAGGATGAGATATCCACGGTTGATTGATATGACTGTGTCTAAATACTCTTCAGATTGAAAATGATATTTGAGTTGTTGCGGTTTTTAGTGTAATATAGTGCGTCTTTACACCTACTAGTGAGACAGTTACTATGTTGGCTTTTCTCAAGATTGCCATGATATCGAGTTTATCATGCTGTTAAGATAAGGTTAACAACGAATTTGAAACAATGTCAAGATTCAACCCCATGCTCTAATGGATCCTGCATTTCAGTTTATATGCCAATAGATAAATGTGGTGGAGTTACTAAGCCACTTTTAGGATTCCCGGCCCCGGAAAAGGGATAACTCTTCCACAACTATTCATTGGCCTATTAAACAAAGATGGGTTCCATTAGAGTATTGGTTATCTCACAGTAAAGGCCTAGTTGCTTGGCCCTTAATATTGCATCATTACAATCAAAAGGTGCCTATGTATTCATATATCTGAATGCAGATACTCTGCACAGAATATAGAGTTTCACCTAATTGTTGGGATTCAGCCTTACAATCTGAATTCATCTCCAGCCGTCTGTCTAATTTGATTGCTGTTGGCTACTTTGCTACTACAGTTGACATTGTTCACTCAATTTCATCCACAGCTCGGTAGCACTGAAATTCTCTAGGATCATTTATTAGATTCTGCTTGTTTTGGTGAATTACTCCCGCCTGTAGGGCTCTACTTTCTCAGCTTCTGCTGCCGACTTCTCTATCTTGTACATGGAGTAGTTACCACTCAGCTCACCCGGTTATCTACCTCAATTTAGCACAAATTTCACTTACCCACGGGAACCGACCTTTCACAAGATTCTGTTGCCATGTCACATTCGGGTATTTCTTCATCGAATCCAGTTGACTACTAATTAACTGTCGTCGCATTGTCACGGGTTTCGGTAACTGGACGCTAGGGACGGCCCTTTTCTGTGAGAGCCAATTCTGAGGAGCAGTTGGTATATCCAATTGAGCCAAACTTGCTGGAGGCGACGGGAAAGGAACTGCTGCATAAAGCGAGGTACTTGTTTAACATATCAGTCTGTACTACTTTGCTCTGTTTCAACATTTGACCATAACGCACCTGTCGCGGTTTTTGCCAATCATGACCCCAAATCAGTTTATCCCTCAGAAACAAAAGCGTTTGCCAGTATCGTCAGTCAAAAATGCATGCTTAATTATCTATAATGCGCTCTCAGCTACTCTATGGATGGGAGATCGATTTAAACTGTAACCGTCAGCCTCAGCGAAATGCACGCTGACGGCTCTACGAATGGTTTCCAATTTGAAAAACTCAAAGGGTTTAGTACTGGAGGGGTTTATGATGAGTCAGAGCGATATACTCGTCTTACGCAGTCGCTTGCTGCATTAGAGATTGGACATAGCCTCTTTGGCATGTTATTGCATATTGATTCTTATTAATCGTGGCCTTCAGTATTATATCAATACGTAATTATTAACTTGGTTCTAATAGGCGTTGCACGCTCTCCACTTGTAGCGACCTCTCTACAAGTTTTCTGACGATTCTTTCTTTGGTTTATTTCTTCGAAATTTGTATTCAACCCGTCTATCTCTTATGTATGCTTCTATGCTGCTTGCATGGAGCGTTACGGAGGCTATCCGCTATACATATTTTACATTGAATCTTTCTAGCATTCGTGTTCCTAGCTGGTCAATCTGGTTACGATATAATACGTTCGTAGTACTATATCCTCTGAGTATTTCATCTGAGTTTTGGCTAGTCTATATAGCCATTCCGAACGCAAGCCAGCTGAGTATAACATATATGTGGGTATTATGGGCGGTTTTAGTTGTATATGCTCAAGGTGCCTATATCCTAATAACACACATGTTGAGACAGAGCGCGAAGATTACAAGAGAAAGAGGATCGAAGTGAAGATTTAGCGGTTAGTTACGGTTCGGAGCTTCGACAGTTTGTGAGCATTAGGTTATCAGGCACACACAAAGGCAGAGATTAGATGATAATCAACGAGACCGGTACCAGTATCAGAGACTTACAAGGATACATGCTCGACATGTGCATCGTTTCCTCAACTCCTGCAGTCGTTCTTCACCGGTGGAGGGTTGGTTCGCCGAATACCACCAAATATGACATTAATCACTTCGTCTATGCTGTACCACAGATGCGTGAATTGCTTTTGTTATGTGTGACCTAACACATAAGAACTCGAGATAGGAAAAGCTGGTCCTGAAACAACTCGCGAGTGTTAGACTTTTGACGATAACGAGACGGAGAGACAAGTTGGTCAATCACGGCTTTACACTCGGCTAGAACGATTGGTGACTGAATCCCCATGCTCAATCGGAGTGCTAGCAGGCATTTCAACAGGAAGGCATTAGCGGTGCCTTTCTTCCAAGGTCAGCTGTGATAGACCAATTAGAAATCGACAGCTCCAAATCACCGCGCGACACCATGGAGAGCCCCCGGACCACGCGGGGTCCGGTCAGGTGTCTATCAGACCCACATTCCAGCATACGCGAAGTGAATATTGTGCTAAGTGTCAAGTAAAATAAGTATCGACATGGAGCTGTGCCACGAATGAAAGACGCCATCGATTACCCGAAGTGTTTTGTGTTTGAAGGAATTACTTCTAATTGGGTACCGGTTGTGCTACCGGCCTTTTTAATCAACGAGACCTGTCAAATATCCTGACGAATCCTTGAGGTCCGCATACAACTTCCGGTAGGGCCGACTGTTCGTACTTTTCGTGTTTTTCGCGAGTTCACATGAACGTAAATAATAGGCGGCAATTACCCTCGGTGAATGGCCAATTGGGGAAGATGGCGTAAGTAGGATATACCTATATCTGAATCCGAGGCCAAGGCTGTGAGCATGAGGTCGATAACTTAGGTTCAAAGCAGTGAATCAAGATTGGTAGGTTCCTCGCGGAAACTGGAGGGGGTATCTATGTTATCGTGATTGTTTGTCTTATCGGGGAAAAATGCTCAGAACCTCGCTGAGCATCAACCGCCGAAAGCATCGGAAGAGAAGAAACAAGAAGTACCATGATCCATGACTTCATGTGATATATATGAAACGACTAAAGGTTTTTCCTGCTAATGCCACTGCTGATTTTCATATTTCGGAGGGTGCGTTTCCGATGATACTGATGATGCGCTTGCCCTTTCCACCGTACGTTCCTCGTGCACCGAGTCCGCCAAAATCTGCGTCCCGCTCTCAGCCAAGCTGACATTGCTATTTCTCCGACGGCTATGGCTCTGGATCTTGAACTCAGTTGTCCTGAGCACGGACAAGTCTTTATGCTGCGACGCGCTGTTGGTTCCTTTTCCCTTGCCCACGTGGACCTCATATTGGGTTCCGCTTCCTTTTAGCGTTCCGAGCGCTACGTCAGCGCGAGGTGTACCAGTGTTGTTGTAAGAATGGGGATTGCCGCTTCTAACTTTTCGTGTGAGTTCCACAAGGCGGTTGAGGATGCTGAATTCGAGCTTGAGTTTGACGCTGTAGACAAGCGGCTTCCAGGCCGTTTGAATTTGGTAAAGGTTCGCGAATTCCAGTCCTAAGATTGTAACGTCAAGCAAGATGACTAGGATGTTGACGAAGATGAGATGGTTCATGACACCGAGAGTGCCCGTGCTGCCAATTGTTCTCTCGTGCTTAAGCAACTTTGTTGTTTCCCAGACATAAAAACCGGAGATGATGACTTCTTGTACGAAGAAGACGCTGAGTTGTATCTTCTCGTATATTTCATACGGGCGAACATAGGGCGTTGAGTTACTTGAGTTGACGCCATACACCAAAATAATGATCGGAATATGTAGCCAGATCGCGTTGATGATGATCATGTACAAAATAGCACGGAGTCGGTTCTTGTTATGCATTACAAGATGCAGCCGGGAGTACAGAACGACGGATTGGCCAGAGATCATACTGCACCATCCTATCAGAATTAAGGTGGCGTAAAGGTTGGGCGTGGTGACAAGTTCCATGTCTTTGAGCAGATAGCCCATACAGTTGAATGCGACTCCCCATGTTGAAACAACGAAACTCCAGAAGTAAAGACTTCTCCGGGATTTAAAGATGCCAAGGATAAGAACATTGAGCTCCAGGAAGTTGTAAAGTGCGATACTTATAAAGCTTATGATGAGTGCTTTAGTAGGGTCGATCTTGATCATGATTGATTGCCGTAAAAGGAGGAGAAGAAATGATCGACCATGTGGAAGGATGAAAAAAGACCTCAAAAATTTCAAAACCCACTTTACAGATCCAAGCGGGGTGTTCTTGTAGATCCTGTGCTGATACCGAACGTTGGGCGAGCGATGCCAATTATGAAAGGGGCCCCCAAAGGGCTGGGAGTCGGCCCTAAAATACATGTAGACTAGTGATCATCGGTCCTATGCTGACGCACGTTTGGTGCACTGACTCGCCAGAATATCAGGAGGTTTAGTGGCAGGTGGTTCGGCTTGGCGACTTGTCATGATGGAATTACGTGTTACAAGCTTGAAATTACTGAGAGAAGTTTCAAGAATTGATGTGTTACGCCGAGTCTTGGGGGCATGGTGGTGATGATAGTGTTGAGCGTACCAGGTACTCTTCTTGCGCAGAAGGCGTCGTCACTTAGGCCAGTTGTCAGAGATTCGTCTACTCTTGGGACAAGAATTGTGTGAGCTGTTACGGGTTGGTCTAGGACACAAGGATGGACCTTCCAACATAGGAAGCAGCCACGTTGGGCTCATCCGTGCCAGGGCTGTGTTTCCAGAGCACCGGGACGGTGGCAATCAAGCTAACAAGCTTCCAGGCGAGCACCAAGCATCCAAGCCTTCATGTGCTTTGGAGATTTTGCAAGTGGCATTCCGCGTCTATTCCAATATCCCATCGCTCTGATTGCTACGAGACTGGCCCTCTGCTGGAAAGAGTCAATTTTGTTCATTCTATGCTCATGAGTTCATGATACCCTTCCCAGCACGATGTACCTTTTGTCAAATCATCGTGAGGTAACTGTTTAAGAGCTAGTGTTTAAAGCCTGGTTTAGATACCTTCACGTTTGGAATGGGGCTTCGAATGGCGTTGGGGAAGCTTCTCTATTGGTTGCCATGGCCTGCCATGCCATGCGGGCGAGAAAGTCTTGCGCCCTAGCGAGGCGGCATTCTTACAGACTAACCGATATAAACATGGATGGAACCGCGGTAGAAACGGATAGGAAACCGGCCCCTCACATCCTCGGGATATTCCATGCACCACAAGCAAGTGCCGATTTGCATTGACTTGTCAAATTCATGTGGACTTCCTTCCTACAATTGACTGAAATCTCCATTCCTGACCACCATCATCCTAGCGCACGGCGGCATGACTACTTATGTATCGTGTTACCTCACATATTTCGGTCCTGGCCATCCAGTTTCGCAACAATACGAGCAAGGTATTACCCAGCTATTCTGGAGCAAGGTGCTACAGGGGAGACGGCAGCGCTACCTTGGTCGAGATTCGCCATTTGATGGGCGAACAGCGAGTGTCATTCAACGGGTTCGGTTGGACGAAAAGCTGCGTCGCGAGTGCGCCTTAGCCTCGGTAGGCCAGTGGGTAGTCTACAATAGTGTCTCCTGAGTCGTGTGGATTTTGACGCCACGGGAGGGTCTTTTTGGGCTTTCTGCCATGGCCTGTGGGTGGCGCTGAGGAGCTCGGCTCTTCTCCAGCCGCCCCTCGTGCGCTAAGTATTGTTCGCGGGGTCCCTTCTACGGTGGTTCTTTCATGCGCAGGCGTCGCGTCAATGCCACGCGATGCTCCTAGATCGATTACCTCTGCTGACAATAATCTGTCTTGATCTTCGGTCCTTCTCCACCGCCTGCAATTTGATGGCCGTGCTTCCTTGTCGGAATGCAGATATCCGGTCTAGCGCTCATAAGTTAGCCAATCGCATGGTAGTGGAGTTGTCGAGTCGGCTGGGCATACATCGGACGCTAGGCAGAAAGGCGATGCTATTGCATATTAGCACGACTCAAGATCGCTCTCTGTAAAAGGTACTACTACGCAGGTACCTAAATCCTCGAATCCCAGGCGCGAGATCATTTCGTATCCCTGTACATTGGCGAACAGGTCTCAAGATTGGACCCCAATTGACGAGGACTGCGGACCTTTAAAGTTTGCTCTGCCCTGTTTTCTGCGGCTTGCTGCAACGCCCTGCCCGTGACGAACGTTCCATACCGGCAGCACTCCCCAGTTCTCTCGTTTTGCCATTTAGCCATCATGCCATCCATTATCGAGGTCATCGCGACCGGGATCATTGTCAGCTCGTGGGGTGTATTGGCGCAGAAGGTACCTTCGACTGCACAGATTGTCGATCAAAGGGTGTTCAATGTCTTGGAGTTCGTTCCACCACCAGCTCAAGCCAATGACTCTACCGTAGGTTACTAACCTCCTTCCCCACATGGACAAGCTGCCGTACTGATGCACATGCAGACATTCCTCTGGCCTGGAGTGACCCAAGATTCTTTGATTGCCAAGCCATTCCATATCTACGACAACGAGTTCTACGATGTCATTGGATCTGATCCGTCACTGACCTTGATTGCTTCGTCAAATTCGGATCCCATCTTCCATGAGGCAGTCACCTGGTACCCTAAGCGCGACGAAGTCTTCTTTGTCCAAAATGCCGGAGCTCTCGCAGCAGGAACTGGTCTCAAGAAGTCTTCCATCATCCAGAAGATCTCTCTCGCAGATGCGGAGGCGGTCCGAAAAGGAACTCTAAAGACCGCACCAGTTACTATCGTCAATACTTCCAACCCTCAGGTCATCAATCCCAATGGTATGTATAGTGCATCGAGTCACCGACTCATTGACGTTCGTTGCATTGACCATATATAGGTGGCACCTTTCACAATGGCAAGATCATCTTCGCTGGCGAAGGCCAGGGCCCAAACGTAGCGTCGGCTCTATACACAATGGACCCAGAGGCGCCATACAAGACTACCAGTATGTATCACATGATTGAAGGGAAAACTGAGATGATTCGATTCTGACTTCATCCAGCTTTGATCAATAACTACTTCGGTCGTCAATTCAACTCACTCAACGACTTGGTCGTCCATCCCAATGGCGATGTCTACTTCACAGATACTCTCTATGGTTTCCTTCAAGACTTCCGCCCTGCTCCCGGACTGCGGAACCAGGTCTACCGCTACAACTTCGCAACTGGTGCTATCACAGTAGTTGCGGATGACTTCACACTCCCTAACGGTTAGTCTCATACACACCTGACACGTGCACTGCTTACAAAATTTAGGTGTTACCTTCTCCCCTGATGGCAACAAGGCATATGTGACGGACACTGGGATCGCGCTTGGCTTTTATGGCCGTAACCTTTCCTCGCCCGCATCCGTGTACTCGTTCGACGTCAACCACGACGGTACTTTCGAGAACCGCAAGACTTTTGCTTACACCTCAGCATCCATTCCAGATGGTAGGTTTTCCTAACTGTTTCAGGTTCTCTTGCAAACTGGCTAATATATGATAGGTGTACACACTGATTCCAAGGGTCGTGTATATGCTGGCTGTGGTGACGGTGTCTGGGTCTGGAATCCCTCTGGCAAACTGATTGGCAAAATCTACACTGGTACCACTGCGGCCAACTTCCAGTTCGCTGGTAAGGGACGTATGATTATCACAGGACAGACTAAGCTGTTCTACGTCACCCTTGCCGCGTCTGGTGCACTCTCTGCTGGAGCACCCGGGTTCTATCGTCGCTGACATCTCGACTATGGTGGCTCCCCAATTCCTCGGATTATATATTCCGAAGGTTTTGAAGTCTTCCTCCCTATATGTATAAGGGAATAGGTGGTCGCCATCATTTTAAAAGGTAACGAAATGACCGATGAACACATAGAGTAGTGCCTGCTTATGATGGCCATAATATTAATAATTCACTCACTCAATACACCTACGACTGAACGTGAACTGAATTCCAAGCAGAGAATGTATAAGCATCTACAACCTCATTCATGATTATCAAGGTGTGTATGGAGAGCAGGGCCACTCAGCTAGATTACTGCACATGACAGAAAATTACGCCACACGATACCTAAATCTGTCCATGTGTAGAATGTCGGTGTAATTGATGCAAATGCATCACCCCGGAAAATGTCCGTAGCGCTTGAATCGAATCAAACATATGAAAGCAAACGAAAGTCGCCCTTGTGGCGCGCTATGATCAATAGCGGCATCCTCACTCGGAGGTGAGGGAAACTAGGTATGGAAGCTTCCGGGAGTGAGGCGGGACGTGACGGCAGGAGCATTGTCTAAGCGACGAAGCTAATGATTCGCGGAGCAAGTCGCAAGCCTCGGTCGAGTAGCCACCAGACTCGAATAATTGCCTAGCTACCGAAGGGGCGAGCCGTGAACCCCGATTGTAGGTCAGTTTAGTTTTGCTCAACAGAATTAGTAGGGACGCGGTGGAAACTCCCGTATCATGAAGTTTACATTCTGCATCGATGTTGGAAATAAGCATCATAGGGCACTATGTATTCTTTTTTAAAGTGGATCGCTATTACATATATGCCATAAGCTCTAGAGCTTTTGATTGGCAATGGAGCCTTGTAGCCTCGCGACAATTACCAAGAAAGGGAAGATGTAAGCGATTGAGTAGCGTACGCCACAATACATGTGGACTTCGTATGTATGAGGCACTAGAATGTTCCCTACCCCCCTCATAACCGATCCCGTACTATAAAATTGTTTTTCTGGCTAGTAAGTACCGGTACTTGCACAGAACAATCACGTCATTGTTAGCCACAGACCGAAGACCGCAACCCTCGTACAATCGCGGCGCACGGGATACTCCCGGAGATTTGGTTCTGAATAGGCCTTGATATGTTGAATCCAGGCCATGGGTGAGTCATTGGATTGTATTGTCGGCAACGGTCAAAATTTGGGAGAATATTGACCGCGATAATTAGCTGCGCGTCAAGTGATCCGTTCTTAAACGGGTTATTCTCTAGTCGGTAATGAACGCAAGAGCCCGCCGATACCCAGGCACTTTGTATCTAGGACAGTAAAGACCACCCATGACTTCGAAGAGTTGACCGCAGGCAAAACTTGATTGCGGTTGACTTCATGCATTGGTAATATGGCACGAGTGATAATGCACTTCGAAATATGAACTGTTTGACTTCAGGCCTCATTGAATCCAAAGACACTATCTAAATCGTTAGCGAGAGGCTGCGAAATAAGATCTCAACCTCAGTTCAAAGGAGAGGTCGTCAGTTATGGCTCCGGGGTGGGGGGGTTTACAGAAGAACAAATAATTGCTGATAATGGCTGCTCCCTACACCGACAGCCCACGCGCACTGTCATTTGATCGATTTTCACCAACTTAACTCAATAGCTCCTATTTTGGCTCTGAAATTCCAACATAGTTGCTGCAATACACATCCCGCCATCTCTAATTGTTTTGCATGCCGCAATGCCGACCTGTACAGGGTGAAAATAGCTGCCGTCCCGAAAAAGGAAGCGATAGGCTCGATATTCTAGTGAATAGTGTAGTGGCATTTTGAAACGCCTATCTTCATACTTGCCGTGCCGCCAATAGACGTGAAAAAGTGGCACGAGAACTATAGATAATGTTTTGGTATGTCTTAGGACGCCTGCAGTCTCTCATCTTCGGTAAGACTCATCCAACCAATTTCATAAATGGTGCTTTGAGCAAGAAGTGATATGGTGTGAGCTCCGTTTCATGACGACACTCTCAATGTTGCTCCGCGTGCGACGTAGCTGCTTCGTCAACGTTGGTGGAGTGTGCTTTTGTACCAATCCCAACACAATGCATCCCCTTGTCATTCATGAGAGTAAAAATCATTCATACTAGTGCCTCACCCCAAAATTGTGTTTATGGTGGTCGGGGTTTCGCGAAGTAGAAGTTGCAAGGTTACATCAACGGTAACCTTCCTCCGCAGAGGCGGACAACATATGATTTCATCTATAAATACAGTTTCATTCAGGTAGCCAACGATCGTTGATCGTTTTTTTATTGTTTTGCCTGTTTGGCGTAGTGGAGCAATACTGTATTTTGATAAGAGGAGATTAGCGAACCCTAAAGTGTATATTATAAAACACCCTAAAAATCTCTGATAATTGTTGTTACGCAATTTTTAAAAGATCGGGCAGTATTTCGAATAAATAACAACGCAGCTATGCAGCGCCTGGCCTGAGGCGCTGCAAAAAGACCTGACTGTACGGTGTAGCTATGTTATAGCCCGAGATAAGGCATACGCACAGGATCCGCAGCAAATACGGCTTATTACTGTGTCAAATATAATTCATCCAAGTGATTTCATTAGGGTAACCAATACTTAAGCTACAGGCACTGTATAAATTGGCCTTTCCCAAAAGATAGAACACGGAAGCGTTAGAAGAAATTAGAGAACCGTTACAATGAAGCTAGTTAATATATTTTTACTTATGGGTTTCTATTCAATTCACCTAGCATTTTCGATACCTTCCCCCTATATGCGTCCACTCAAGCCATTGCCTGGGAGCGAAATTAGCAACAGGGATGTCGGACGACCTCGATCGCACAACTTGGTTGATCGGGATGATGACCCAGTATCGAAAACGATATCAACTGTACCGAGACCCATGTGTACACCAAACATCGTTGGAAACGATGAAGACGACGAGAAGGAACAAAGCAAAGAAGAAGAGGAGGATAAGAAGAAGCAAGAAGAGGAGGATAAGAAGAAGCAAGAGGAGGAGGATAAGAAGAAGCAAGAAGAGGAGGATAAGAAGAAGCAAGAAGAGGAGGATAAGAAGAAACAAGGGGAAGAGAAGAAGAAGAAAGTGGAAGAAGAAAAGAAGAAGAAGAAGAAGAAAAGAAGAGGCTGGAGGACCAACGGAAGAAAGAGGAATCAGAAAGAAAGAAAGCAGAAGAAGACCAGAAAAAGGCAGAAGAGCACAAGAAAGACGAACGGAAACGGCGCGTGCTCATATGGATCATGCTCACCTCACTTATTATGGGTATGTGGATCCTATGTTGCGATATCAGATCTTGTGTATCTTATATTTCTGAACTTCGAATAAACCATGCTAATTTTATACAGATCATTGGGGGGGGGGAATGAACAGCAAATTTCCCCTATGCAACCGACTTCTTTAGTCAGGATTATGCTGACAGTGAGGATAATCTAGCCCACTGGCCACCAGACATGGAGGATATCCCAACTATATATGTCAACTCAGACGAATATGTGAACTCATTCCTGAAAAAGGTGGATGATGTGAAATGGATTCATCAAATCTCACCAGGAACCTGGATGCCCATTGGATCATCAAGGAAACGTAACCTTCAATATTCTACACCACTACTTTCTGAACCTACTGAGGTCATTCCCAGGAAGGATGAAACAGGAA
The DNA here is from genome assembly GCA_028458525.1 of Ophiosphaerella herpotricha. Classification (NCBI taxonomy): domain Eukaryota; kingdom Fungi; phylum Ascomycota; class Dothideomycetes; order Pleosporales; family Phaeosphaeriaceae; genus Ophiosphaerella; species Ophiosphaerella herpotricha. The sequence goes on from JALNQK010000106.1 coordinate 57,240, forward strand.
TTGCAGCCTACCATGAAAAAAGATATGCCGCACTATTCGCTGCGCTAGGAGGATTTCTCGCACGAGCAACAACTTGGCTTGCCCGCGGCGTGAACAGGCTTTCTCAACTGAAGAAACAAGGCGGCTTACGTATTGCGGAGAAGGGAAAGGGCGCAAAGTATGCGGATCATTGCGTACTATCCATCATGAAACAAGTATCGAAAAAATACTAACCTCACACAACCATGTATAGGAAGAAAGCTGCTGAAAATATAGTCAAGAAAGACAATTGGAAATGATGTATTAAAGGAGAACAGCCCCAGAAACAGGCATAGTGATGTCTCTGTACACCGGGACAACCTGGACGAGGAGGTACGCTTGGACCAGAAGACGGGATGCGTTGGAATGGGAATCAGCTCTTCGCGTGGATCGGTACTCAATCATGTCTTCAGGGCTATAAACATATATCAACCAAATCTTTGTGCATCATCTTGTTAAGTTTATGTAATGATAGCTTGAAACATATTCGTTGGCCCAAGTCAAGCACACGAGCTTTTGCTGTACTATCAATGCCTATGTAGGTGAGGATCTGACGAGGAGCAGTATGCCTTGAGGGCCGGGAAGCTTCATGACGGGGGGTTTCGCATCTATTTGAATTTAGGCCGACTCGAAATTCTTCAGTCCCGTAGAAATATTCGTCTAAGCGGCCGCAGAAGATATTGGTCCGACTCAATGGTGCTTCCTTTGCGATTTTGGATAATTGGTTGGACCATATGTTCATATTAATGAACCAATAGTTGATACGGTAGATCCATTTTATGTATGAGAGTTGGCGAATTCTGCAAATTTGGTGTGCCGGAAGTATTCCCGAGGTTGGCTAGGCAGCACACAAGGCATGTCTAGCCACACTAAAGCCGTCATTCATTAGTTCCCCACCGCGCGACTCATCTTTAGAGTCGAGCTCGATCATAACATCCGCGGCGCGTATAGTGAGCAATCATTACTTTCATGTACCTATGATAGCTGAAATTGAGGCGAACTCGTACTTACCTAGCTAAGCTTCGTCACTCGATTGGTGACTTGTGTAATCACGCTACAGTCTTCAGCCACGCCCCGACTGATGCGTACCGCTCAACTTCAACAGTAACCCGCAGATTGCGTGTGATTTATCTTCGTCTGCCATAAGATGGATCACCAACTAGATCACCTATCGACGCATTGCTATAAGCCCCTCAACAATCGATATGTCCGGCTCCTCAAACTTCTCGAATCTCCTACCACCCAGGCATACGACCTCATTGAGGTATCGCTAGACGCCGCACCACCTTATGAAACACTCTCTTACGTGTGGGGTGAACAGAGAAAGTCCCAAAGTTTTTATTTTGAATCTTCAGAGACTATGATTCTCATCACCCCAAAGCTCGGCGAGATCTTAGCAGATTTTCGTAGTCATTGTCACACAGGATACCTATGGGTCGATCAAGTATGCATCAATCAAACTGATATTATCGAATGCAATCAACAAGTAGCAATCATGGGAGAGATCTATAGCAAAGCACAGCGCGTCTTAATTTCATTGGGAAGCCGGGATCCCAGCTTGCAACTGATGGCTGAGCAGCTCTCTTCGATACTGCATGCTCAATCCGGGGACGATACTGAAACCCCTCAAAAGTCTCACCAGTCGCTTGTACGAGGCGTCCTAGCCCTCCCATGGTTCGGTAGGGCTTGGGTCATACAGGAAGCTATATTGCCAGCGGTAGCTACTGTGTTCCTAGGCTCTGTGGCATTTGAAATCAGTGTTCTCTGGACCTGGGTTGCAGAAGTCAGAAATATTGAAGACCGAAACGAGTCGGCTCTCAACACAAATCCCATAAGGCAACTTCCAGCATACCTTACCCTGAATGAAATAATGCGGCTAAGGCAGAACCAACGAAATCGGCGTCGGCGCAAACCCGCGGAAGCATGCTTCTATCACTCACTTTCTATCTTCGCTGCGCACTGTCGAACTTCCAAGCTTCAAGATATGATATTTGCCTTTCTAGGACTTATAGAAGATCATCGCATATTGATATCACCAGACTACAATATGGCCTTAGATGAAATACCTGTCATGGCAACGAGATCAATACTTAATGGGACCGGTAGCCTAGATTTGTTCGGAGTTTTGCACCGACAAGGCGGAGATGATAGTGTGTGGTCCGAGTTGCCCTCTTGGGTGCCAGATTGGTCGAGACGACTAGAATCGGAGGCATTGATCTTTCCCGGAAGCCCGACATACTTTAACGCCTCCACTGAATTTAAACACAAAAATCTTTCAGAATCTCAGTTCAAATGGTCTTCAATATCCGTCGTTGGGAAGGTAATCGACGAAGTAGTCTTCCAGGTCCCTTTTACCCAGGGCATAGCAGCACCAACAACAAGTCGTCATGGGTGGGATGTACACTCATTCCTAGATATTTATCGCATTCATAATTCTTTGCAGGGTCTTTGGCCCTCAGGATACCCACCACTAGAAGAAGAACGCATTTTGAGAACAATATTGGCTGATGGATCATTTACTTTCGACAGAAAGGAACGAGCAAGGTGCAGTAACGGCCTAACAAAAGACCATATTCAGGATTTGCTAGAGATCTACCATTCTCTAGGCTCTGCGGCCATTGACCATGGATCAAAATGGAGGGAGAGGGCTACATCGCTCCGTGACCACGCTCGCATAGCCTGGGGCCGAACACTTATTGCTGGACGTCATTACAAACTTGGGCTGGCTCATGAATCAGTTTGCAACGGCGACTTGATCTGTATCCTGCACGGCTCCAAAGTACCAATTATTTTACGTCCTGTGAAGGATGGGTGTCATCGCCTCATAGGCCAGTGCTATTTTGAGGATGTCATGCGTGGCGAGGCTGTGAAATGGGATGAATCAGATGCGGATGGTTTTATCTTAGTATAAGTTCGGCATCCCTTGCAATCATTCTACACGTAGACATTTGTAGTGCGTTAATACAAGTACCGGTAGTCGAGTTCCTGCATTCCTAAACTTGGATGTACGAGCTCTGACACTTCTCAACAAGGCTGTAAGCTCAACACAAGTCGAGAATGCTCCACTGCGACAAGTAAACTGTCAAGCTATACGATACATTTTGGAACTGTGTGACATGTCGGATGTCGCGTGAAAAAAAAAGTCAGAAACCTTGTCCTCTGGCCTGACGGTACCCCTCGTGAGGCTAAAGCAGCTGCATAAGCGAACGGGGGACCCATGCTTCAACTCCGCCCCTCCCTTCAACCTTCACTTTGAGATGCATTGAGCACACTCACTGCATCCACTCTCCAGGTGATCTTAGACCTAGTCATCGGATTCCCCCACGCTTCCGATTCAAGTAGAGCTTACATATATCGCGCTTTACCTACTCATTCGTTCATTGTCACGGAACCACCACTGTTGCCTTCCGACTTGCTATACACACACAGCCTAGCCCAACAGTCTCTGTATTCGAAAGGATCATCGCCATCGGTTTGCCGAACATCCGGAATTAATAACGATTCTGCCAAAATCTGTGGACACATTAATTCTGACTAAAATGGGGGATACGTACAGCATTGGTATCGACCTGGGTACTGCGAATACCCGCACGGCTTTGTTCAGAAACAATAATATCGAAATCATTCAACATGAAGGCCAGCCGCTAATGCCATCGTATGTGTCATTCACAGAAACCCATCGCTTGGTGGGATCAGCGGCAAAAGGCCAAGCCAACTTGAATCCACGAAACACAATCTTTGGAGCCTTGAAGTTCATCGCAGCCGATTTTCACAGTCCAGAAATTCAAGAAGCAATACACAGGGTACCATTTCGTATCACCGATCAGCGCGGAAAACCTGTGTTTCTGGTCGAATACCAAGGCGAGGACATTACGATAACCCCTGTCGAGGTCGTAGCGATGATCTTAGCCAGAGCCCAGAGCGATGCCAGTGGATACTTATCGGAAGGATGTTCAATTACCAATGTAGTTATTACGGTGCCTTCATACTTCAACCTTTTCCAACGCAGAGCCATTTTAGATGCTGCAAGAATAGCCAAACTCAATGTTCTTCGTTTGTTGAACGCAACTTCTACAATAGCTATGGATTACATATTCACACGACGATCGTTCGACAATGACTATGTTCTGTTTCTTGATTTTGGTGCCGGGTCCCTTGACGTAGCTCTTGCCATAATTGAAGAAGGAATAATCGAAATGAAAGCTGTGGCTTGGGATAGCATTCGGGGTGGGGACGAAATTGACACGTGGCTAGTCCGGCATGTTATTCTACAGACCAAGCAGAAGCACGGAATTGCGGAAAACGCAAGGGCCTATTCTCGACTTCGTAATGCCTGTGAGAGAGCAAAATGCCTACTCTCGTCGCAAAAGCAGACTTCGGTCGAAGTAGAGCAACTTTCCGAAGAAACCGATTTTCGATACAATCTTCCAAGACATGAATTGGAAGCAGGGTTCGATTTTCAGTATTTGCGCGAGCCAATCGAGGAAGTTTTGAATTATGCCAAGATAGTCGCTTCCGAAGTCCACACTGTAGTTCTAAGTGGTGGCTTATCACGAATACCCAAGATACAATCTGTCTTAGAGGGCCTTTTCGACAGGAAGAAGATATCAAGACCGGTTCATCCTGATGAAAGTGCAGCCAAAGGAGCTGCAATTTATGCAGCCACACTTACTGGAACGCGTTCGAATTTATTAGATGAGATTTTATTGTTGGATGTGCTATCTCACACAATAGGAATTGCGGCGAGTGATGGAATTATGATCCCAATACTGAAGAAAAACTCGATCATGGGCAGTATCCACCGCATCAAACTTGTAGCTGCGCTTCGTTCGATTGCTTACGAAGAACATCGCAGCAGATTTCCCGTCATTCGATCTGTCCGTTCGGTTGACAGCGATAATCCTAACGCGATTGATTACTATGACATTGAAATCCGGGAAGGAGAAAGACCAGACACAGCAAGCAACAAATTTATCGGACATTTCGGGCTACACCAAGAATTAATAGTATATGCATGGCTCTTCATAGAGATCAAGGTGGCTATGTGGACAAGCTGCGATCTGAATGTGGAGGTCGTAAAGATAGAGTACGGACAACAGGCTCTACCAGCTAGATACCATACTCGATTACTAGAAGTGCGTGAAGAAAGGCCGTCCCCAGAGGAAATTAGTTACTTTCAAGAGAGGGCGGAGATGTTTGAAAAGGATCAAAAAGCGGAAGAAAGTCGCATTGAAGTAAAAGGCTCCTTAGAAACCTATGTCATCAGGCTGCTAAATGAGTCAGAAAGATGGCCAAAATCAGAAGTGAACAAAGAGATCATTCAGGCCTTAAACACCTCACTCGAATGGCTAGACAAGAACCCAGAGGCTCTAGCCTCGGAATATATAAAGCGCCGGGAGAACTTGAAATACGTTGTCGAAATTTTTGCGGTTCACAAAGGGACTGCAAACATGGAACTTACAACTAATCCCACATTGAAACAAATGAACTCGAAGGACGTCTCTAGAGGAAAGATCGTGGTAGATCGACTGCCTATCTTGGGTAGGGAGCCTTCAGCCAAGTTGGTGACAGAACCACTAGAAGAGATCCTGCCCAAGGATTTACTTGCCCTCAAAGCCACCGTGTTGCCGTTCGATGAACATCCTGTGGCTGCTGAACGAGCTGGAGAGGCATCTGAAAGTCGTTTCAATATGCTAGCCTTCAACGAGGACATCTCATCTAATCTGGACCAATCTGCGCCGGATATGCCAGAGTCTTCCAATATTTCACGCACCAGAGCACCCCCACACAGCGAATCAACAATCGGAGAGCTTTTCCCGATATTACGAGAGCAGCCTTACGCTGATGCTGAGCTTTTGAGTATTACTACCTACCTCCAAAACACTGGCCAGCCTTCCTGGAGTAAGGTACCTCGGCTGTATACAATTCTGCGTTTGATTGATGAGCTGCATATTTTGGACGATATCATTGAACAAGGACTGACTGACATATTCTTCCCTTTCACAGAAAAGTCTCTACCACATTTCTTATCGCCTAGCGCCCGGGCCAACTTCATCACCCACCAAGGCCTGGTTATATCCAAGTCGTTGCTATTTGAGAAGAGTGCCGAAAAGAAGCATGTCCACTTCACAGCGGATGAGCCGCCGCCTTTCAAAGTTGTTGCCAAACTAGGAACGGGTGCCCACGCTCACGTCGACAAGGTCATGAGCACAGTGAGCTATCGCGAATACGCCCGCAAGCTATTCCGCAGACAACGAGGCGTAGGCAAAGATGCTATCAAGAGCTTCCTATTGGAGCTACAAATACTGAAAAGAGTGCAACACCACCATTGCATAGAGCTAGTACGTTTCACTCAGCACCCTCAAGCGGGATAACAACTCACTAGCCTCAAGGTACAAAGCTATACCGACCCCAAATACTTCGCCCTTCTCATGACTCCCGTGGGCGAATGCAACCTCTTCGAATACTACGAACTCGCATCTTCCTCCCCAGACAAACTCTCGCTCCTCCGTAGCTTCCTAGGCTGCCTCGCCAACGCCCTCAACTACATCCACAGCATCAAGATCCGCCACCGCGACATCAAGCCGCAGAACATCATCGTCAAAGGCGACAGAGTGTTCCTCACAGACTTCGGCATCGCACTCGACTGGGAGAACCTGTCGCGCTCCACCACAACCGCTGACTCGGGTAAAACGGTCGTGTATGCCGCGCCGGAAGTGCTGCGGTTCGAGAAGCGCAATTCGTCTGCAGATGTGTGGTCGTTGGGATGTGTGTTTATGGAGATTGTGACGCTGCTCAAAGGGGATACGATTGTGTCCATGCGTGGGTTTTTCAAAGCGCAGACGGGCAACTATCGTTTCCGTTCGAATATCAAGTTGCTGCCGCAGTGGGCGAAAAAACTGCGGGGTTTGGGACAGTCCAAGGATGATGTGATATTCAAGTGGGTAAGGGCTATGCTTGAGGAGGACGCTGAAGATCGCCCGACGGTGGCGACGTTGTACCATGATGTTGTGGCGGAAAGCACGAAGCTGGGTGTGCCATTTTGTGGGATGTGTTGTCTTGAAGATATAAGTTCGTCGGGCGTTGAAGATGACGAAGATGAGGACGAGTTGTGGAGGAGAGCAGAAGAGGTGACGGTTACATAGCGTCGCAAGAGAGCGATAGAATATATACCGGTCCAGAGAGTAGAATCCTGAGCTTGAGCTCTTGTGTTGCGCAGCAACACATAGTTACATGTAGCTTGTTACGAGAGCTCATGAGTTTTCACATTACCTAATCGACCTCCCTGAATCGAGCAGGGCGAATAATGATATTTGTCAGTTCAGGAACAGTACTGAACGGGGCTCCAAAGCGGCGACATGTAACCTCAACTCCACTTCGCCCACCTCGCCTATCTATCTTGCCTATTTCGACTTTTACCCGCTCTTATTTATTTCTCCATTACCTGTGTCTTACTCTTGCCTACCTCTCTTAGCTATTTTTCTCTTTTAACTATACTTTTATATTTGGAGACCCCCTTGGATCCCCCCTTTCGTCTGTAGTAGGCCCTATCAGGGTACACTTACATAATATACTAACAATAACCGTTTAGTAGACGTCTTGGGACTTGAAGTTTTTCACCACCCAGCTTAATTAACGTTGTTGCTTCGTCTCTACGATAAAGTAGGGCTAGTGACCTATCTCGTTATTCCTGAGCTCGTTACCCACAACACAACATTTTCACACTCAAGAATATCGCCACGAAAGCTGAGTTGATATTTATATATGCTGTCGCTACGAATACTAATCGCTCACGCCTTCGGCCTATTCTCCTCCCCATACCCCGACTCCACCAGCGCAGCCCACGCATCCCCAGGACTCTCCTTCGGACTCTCTTTCGGACTCGCCTTCGCAACCTTCACAGACCCCTTCGACCCCCTAACATCCTTCAGCATCAAATTAACATAAGCATTCACGCCGCCTGCCGCAGTCGCCGCAATCGCCCTATCCGCCTTGTACATGGCGGTCTTGAGATATTCCCTGTGCTCAGGACTCAACTCCTTATTCGACGCGGCGGACTCGGCGTCGCGTATGACCTGGGCATACATATCCTTGCGCTTCGCACGGGCCGCCTCGAGATCAAAAGTCTCGCCGCTCTCGAGTTTTGCGTCTCGCTCCTTTGCCTTTTCGGCCGCGACAGCGGTCATCCAGGCCTCGTAGGTGCCCGCTTTCTCGACTTCGGCTCTGCGCCATTGGTTGTAGGCGATTTTCTTGGCGGCGAGATCGGGAAGGTCGGGAGGAAGGTTGAGGCGGAGCTTGAGGGCTTCGATGTCCTGTGAGGTGAATTTCTGGTGGAGTTTTGTGGTGAAGGTGTGCTTGAGGCGGGCGCCGGCTTCCTGGCGTTCGCGGACGCGGATGAAGGCGAGTTTGAGGCCGGCAGCTTGGTCGTCAACTAGGCCGCGGTCAACGTAGCGGTTGGCAGCGTTGATGGCTTTGGGGTACTCTTTTGTTGCGAGGCGCACGGCTTCTTTTTCTTCCTTGGTTTTGAGGTGTTTGAGTTGGACTTTGGTGTTCATGGTATCTCCATTTACATCTACGGCCACAGGCTCTGTGTTGTCAATATGTGCGACATCTGACTGATCTACTTTCCGTCGTATTGGTATTGGCCACTGGGCATCGATTGTGGCCTGGTCGAGCCCGAGCTTCGCGGCCTGGGAGCGCATACGGCTAACCACTTCGGGTTTCTGTAGCAGTGTCCAGCGTAGTTCCCAGCCCAAAGGGCCCAATTCCTTGATACGACTTTCAGTGTCCTTGAGCAGATACTCATCCAAGCCACCCTCACGATCCATGACCTTCAGCACCTTTGAAGTGATGCGTAGTCTGATCCTCTTCTTTAGAGCGACTGAGTACAAACTTTTGTTGAGGATGTTGAGTTTCCAGTCCCGGCGTGTCTTGGTTTCGGTCTTGTGTGATACGTTGTTTCCGAATTGGATTCTTTGCTCGCCATAGAGACCTCGATTTGCTTGCTTGAACAAGGCATGGTCGCCGTAGGGATACGGGGGAATGTATGAATTTTCGGGTATGATGTGCTTGGGTAGATGGGAGCCCAGATCACCGCCCTTCCGCCGTTGCAGAGGGTTCTTGACCACCTCGGGAGTGGACGCCGGAGACGAAGTTGCGTACGGCCGTGATGCTAATTGAGCGGCGTGGAAAAGCGTTTGAGAGGTAGCTAGGCGGGCAGAAATCAATTGACAGCGTGGCTGCATCATGGCGGCGTTGGATGAGCGATAGGCGATCACGATGGACGGCTGGAAGTTTTCGAGATATCAACGCACAGACCATGTAACTTGCAGCTCCACATGCACAGGCAGATACATGACAGCAACCTCGCTTCCTACTCACGGCACACTATGCAGGACACGGCCCAGCCCTCGACGGCGAATATCGCAGCCGCCTGTGCCATACTTGCCGGGGTAACGGGCTACATGCTAGGGCAAGCAAAGTCGCTTGGTCTCTTCGGTGGCAGTCCCATTTCTCAGACTGCGCAGCCGGCGGCCTCGAAAGAATCTAGCGGGGAGGACGACTCGGATGATGACACGGTGCCGGCCGACTTCAAGGGCAACAATGAGGAGTGCAAGATGGTGCTGGTGGTGCGAACAGATTTGGGCATGACAAAAGGTAAAGGAAACGGCAATTTGCCTGCCCATGTAGAAGTTGCATCTGACACATTGAAGGCAAGATTGGCGCACAATGTGGACACGCGACACTGGCCTGCTACAAGCACTTTCTTCGAACCAATCCCAAGTCAGCAGTCCTGCGGCGATGGGAAGCACTGGGCCAGGCAAAGGTGGCGCTGCAGATCAAGAGCGAGGAAGAACTCGAGATGCTGCAGGCACAGGCCATCAGCCTAGGACTGGTGGCGCATATCATCCACGATGCAGGGAGGACGCAGATTGCGAGTGGAAGTGCGACAGTGCTCGGAATTGGGCCTGGACCAAAGAGCGTGATAGATCAGGTAACGGGGCATCTCAAGCTGCTGTAATCACGGCGACGCATGAATGCGTGATAGCGGTATGTAGCCGACTGGGTTTGTCCCAAGCATCAAAGGCCGACGGCCTAGCAAAAGGGAACAGGAATCAGTCTGCCTGGCGCGCCCATCCACCGAGCTCAAACCTTGCGGCGAACTCAGGCTTCACAGCACGCGCCGACTTGCTCTCCAGCCTGTCGTCCAGAAATTGACACCTAGATAAGCGAGATGGCTCTATGAGGACGGACGAACTGCCAGCACTCAACCAGAACACGCCCCGAAGGACGGACGGGAACGCTGGCACAGGTCGTTGGAGGAGAGAAAGGGAGTGGGCGTGGTGGAAATGTTTTGTAGCAGGGAGAATTTCACGCTAGTGCTAGTGGCTTGGCCCCAGAGGTCGCGAAGTTGCCCGCTCATCCCAAGATTGCTCCCTACTTTGCTACCTCGCCCCCAGCAACTGCTCCACTCGAACCATGGCTGACCTCTCCATCGATGAGGCGAACAAGATCCGCCTGTCCATGGGCCTCCCCGCCCTGCCCGGCGGATCGGCGCCCGCTTCTGGCCCGGCTTTCAAGCCGGCGAAAGAAGGCGCCGACAACTCGGATGACGAGCCGGCGAGCACCATCGACACGCGCCAGGCCGCTGCATACGACAACTGGAAGAAATTGCAAGATGAGGCTGACGCAAAGAGGAAGCGTGAGGAGCGCACCGCGGCCATCAAGAAGGAGCGTGAAAGGGCTGCGCGCTTTGCGAAGCTGGAAGGGAAGGGCCTGGCTGATGAAGCAAATGACGGCGACGACATGGCATGGCTGAAATCCAGCAAGAAGCGCCAGAGGAAGATCGCCAAGGCTGAGCAGATGCAAAAGGACCTCGAGGAGCGGGAGCAGCAGGCGCGCGAGGCCATGCAGTACACCGAAGCCGACCTCGCGGGTGTCAAGGTTGGTCACGAGGTCGATCAGTTCGGCGACGAAGACCAGATTCTCGTGCTCAAGGACACGGCCGTCGATGCCGACGACGACGACGAGCTCGAAGCGGTGGCCCTTCGAGACCAGGAAAGGTTGCAGGAGCGGCTTGATTCCAAGAAACGCAAACGTGTCTACGATCCAAACGAAGACGAGACAGGCGAGCGATCCATTCTTGCGCAATATGACGAGGAGATAGACGGCAAGAAGACCAATGCCTTCACCCTAGACGGCAAGGGCCGGACTGTCGAACACGCTCAAGCCGAGGCTTCTGCTGCTGCGCGGCCCAAGAGGGTCGCTATTAGCCTTGACCTGCTCAACGACGACGCTCCAGCCAATGACTACATGGACGTCTCAGAGGTGAAGATGAAGAAACCAAAGAAGAAGTCGAAGAAGGCAAAGAGGGAGCGTATTGAGGATGAACTAGACATGCTCACTGTACCGACCGAAGCGCCCCCTGCGGGTGATATGGACGTAGACGAAGAGGCTGCTCCCCAGAGGCAAAAGAAGAAGAGTGTCTACGACGAGTCATTCGTCGACGACGACGACGACGACCTACAGGCCACCCTTGCCGCACAGCGACAGAAAGCACTAAAGAAGCGCAAGAAGATGCGCCCTGAGGATCTCGCGCGACAACTACGGGAAGAAAATGCCTTGGATGTTGTTGAGTCCACCGAAGACGCCGAGGAAGCAGCTTTGATCATTGACGAGACCACCGAGTTTGTGTCGAAGCTAGGCGCCAATGGTGATGATGATGAAGAAAAGGCACAGCGCAAACGAAGGAGATCTAGCCACCTCTCCAACGGTCACAGGTCAATGGGACACAGTCCAGCTGCGGACGAGGATGGCGACGTCGACATGGAGCAGTCATATGCTGAAGTAGAGGCCGAAGACACTCGAGACCGAAGTGTATCACGCGCACGATCTGTGGGCATTACAGAGACAGGTCTCGAAGCCGAGAAAACCGTCGATCAAGGTCTTGGGGCTACACTTGCTCTTTTGAGGCAACGCGGCCTTGTAAGCGATGTGGACAATGGAGACAAGAACGCCTCGTATCGTGATCGCCAGAAGTTCTTGGCTGACAAGTCAAAGGCTGAGGCCGAAGCTGAACGAGCCAGGAAAATAGCGCGTGAGCGCGAGCGCAATTCCTCTCGATGGAACACTATGACACCTCGTGAACGCGAGGAATGGGCTCGCAAAGCCAATACAAGCGCCGACATAAGCGAGAGCAGGCGACTTGCCGAGGTTTTCAACAAGGAATACAAGCCTAATGTCGAGTTGTCGTATGTCGATGAGCATGGCCGTTCTATGAACCAGAAAGAAGCCTTTAAACAGCTCAGTCATCAGTTCCATGGCAAGGGCAGCGGCAACACGAAGACTAAGAAATATCTCGACAAGGTTGAAGCTGAGAAGAAGAAGATGGCCGAGAGCTCATTGGAAGGTGGCCATGGAGGCATTAGTAATGCACAAGATCAGCAAGCAAAGAAGCTCAAGACCGCTGGTGTACGGTTGCAATAAGCGGATTGCAATGTACCATGGAGCGAACTTGGATTGTCGTGCCCCTTGTGTCTTTAAGGTCAGTAGTTTCCCTTGCCAGTATTTAGGAAATCCATCGTTAATAAATCATTTTGTATAGACCATCTCCCACCTATTGCCGGTGATGGTATGTTACTGATAATCCTTTTGTTCTCTAACCTAGGGGAATGTACTTTAGGTGCCCCTTCGCCTGCACCATCATGTCTTGCCTCATCAAATCTCTCCGCATTACACGTTGAGGACGGTGAGTCATTCATCTCCCTTCTTCTAGTCCTCTCAAAGACATGGTAGGTTGTTAGCTTCACACTTTCCAAGTTTTCTTTACCACGCATGCGAAGATCAAATGCAGTCCCGGTCTCATAACATACCACGTCATCAGTCCAGTGGTGATCCCTACTTCGCGCGTGGTTTAATCTGTAGGAATACGAAACGTGACCCACAAGTTGTGATATGGGTAAGATGCACACGGAACTGTAATGTTTTCTATAAGAGATGGTGCTAAAAGCCTGGTCTCACGTATCGACCTTTCGTCGGCTATGTAAGGACCTATCTTTTGAGGGCCAGTCTTTTGCAACCCAATTGTTTAAGGGCCAACCTTTCAAGACCAACCTTTTGAGGACCAATTCTTCCTAATTTAGGCTTTACTCCAGCCCGTTGTCTTTTTCTCCATCATACTCTCACCTTTTGCCCTCAGGTTCCTGCTCCGCGTTTTCCAGACTCTGCTCTTTGCCCAATTCAGGATTGCGAATAGCTAGCGAGAAGCCTATCAACAGAAGCGAAAGACATAGTCCTGTAATGCACAACAGTCTCTGAGTATGCCTATACGCTTGCATAACTGCCTCACGCTCTGGAGTCCCGATAGGGTATGCGGTTGCAAAAGAGAGGGGATCTGCAAAGACGGCGGCGGCCAAAGTCGAACTGCCAAGGTTTCGAGTGAGATCGACTGGTAGGATTTTCTGCCATATGGCACCTGAAACTGCGTTGCCGAGTGCGCTTCCGATGTTGTATGTCGCGAGGTAAATGCCGGTGACCATGGCAACATCTATACAGTAATTAATCAGCAAGCTCGTACTAACCAATGCGAAAAGTAACTTACGTTCATGTTTTGTTGCAGCCTGGATGCTTGCTTGGGTAGGATAAGGGAACATGCCGCCCGCAATACCCAGGCATATCTGTCCTCCAACAATTCCTGAATGCGACGCAGGTCCACCGCGGAAATGGACCAAGATGCCAAAAGCCACCATGAACAGGCATGTTCCCGCGACAATGAACGGTTTCAGGCGGCGCACTCGAAAGACAATGAGGCCGAGAATCAGACCAGTTATTACAGAGGTGAAGCTGTAAAGCGATTGGATGCGCGTCGCACTTTTGATCGACTCGCCGAAACCAACGACAAGAACCGGGTAAAGGGTGTTGGCTTGTGTGCCCCATGCTATACGGAATAAGCTAAGATTGAAGGAATAAGATTCTCAAAACATACCAAAGTTCAGAGTGCCAGCAATGCCCAACGCGCCCCATACAGCACGATCTTTAAGCAAGTGGAACGGAAGCATGGGATAGGGTGCTTTCAACTCCCAAAGGGCGAACAGTGGTATACAGAGTATACCAATGACAAGAGGCGCAATAACTTTGGCCTTTGTCCAGTGCGACTCGAGGCCGCCTGCATAAGTAATTGGCTATCCCTTGTTAGCTACGTCTTGCAACATGAGGGATCCTTACCATCAAGATGCAAGCAAACACGGCGACCAAAAGAGTGATGCCAGGAACGTCGAGCTGCCAGAACAAGGCAGTGATGAGCTTCTTGCCGCCATATACTTGGTACGGCGTCTTATAAGAATTCAGAGCGCCGCTTCCTTTGGTTTTCCAACTCGCCCACGTCAACGATACAATCAACGGGATGCAGCATACGGGGTAGATGATACACCACATGCCGAAGCCCCAATTCCAATTGGTAATGCGGAGTATAGCATTCAAGATATCGCCACTGATCCAAGTGTTGATCGAGAAGGGAATAGCAGGGACGTATGAGAAAAGGAGGCGAGATCGTAGAGATGTAAGATCTGCAATAACTAAGTGAAGTTTAGCAGAAGTCGTACAATGTGTGCGTCCAACATACTAATCTCAATAAGCACAATGATAACCGTGTACCCAATCTGATACAAGATCGCGCCGGCGCAAAAGGTCGCAACACCATTACTCTTTGCCTCGACGGCCGTGCCCACAACGTAGAACACAATAGAAACCAACACGACCTCGACACGCCCAAACACATCAGCTAGTCTCTCGTTAGCAAAAAAAAAAAAATCGCTCTTCTCTCAAAAGTCGCTGCTCCACATACCCATTTTCGACGCCGCAGGCTGCGCCGCCGCAGCAATCACGCTCCGCAACACATTCACTGTCGCAAGCAACGAGTGCGTTTTAAACGCAGCAGTCGCATGGCTCTGCAGCGGCCACCGCAGCACGCCATCGAGCCCGTACGCGTACGCAACGACGAAAATGCCAAAGAAGATGGCGCACCGATTGGCGCGGGAAACGTGTGCGTTTAGCGCCTCGATCTTGACCACGCCGTGCGAGCGCGAGCCCGTTAGTATGGGCGCCGCCGCGGTAGCAGCGGTGGTGGTGAGCGGTGGCGGCGACGGCGTGGCGCTGAGGGCTAGCGACGCGCGGGACTTGGCTTCGTCGTGGTCTTTGGCGTGGGCCATTTCGAAAGCCGGTCGAACTTGTGTGCTGGCAAAAAGGTGTGTGTGTGGTGTGGACTGAGGGTGGAGGGAAGGGAGGCCCGTAGGTGGAATTGAGCGTCACCGCCGAGTCGCAGTGCTATTTGATTAGATAACGGGAATCAAACGCTGGGGATCCACTCCTGCCCTCCCCCCCCCCTCCTTCGGCAAATTTTTCACATGTGAGCGAGGGAATGTATGGTTTGGTGGGTGAATGTGGTGCGCTAGTTTGAGTATCTAGTGATGGTATGTAGTTGTATACGAAAAGTGTGGATCTGATAAGATTAGATGGAAGGTTTGGTCGCGTTCTGCGGATCCGGTCAAGGCCCCGACGAGTGGGGAGAGTTTATTGGCCAAAGGTTTGGCGCAGACGATGGATGGGATTCGTGAATTGTGAGCTTTCGGGCCGAGTAGGTAACTGGGGACGTTTCAATTGAACATAGGCACGAATGAATCGTTTATTTGGGGCATTCGTGCATGTGGTATGATGCGGACAATCTCTCTGTTTGCGGTTCACATGGAGGTTTGAGGAAAAGCATGCAAACAGATAAAAGACCAAAATGTTTTGTACATGGGTAGTACATCTACTTTGGCTGATGTTGTCACACCACGTTCTAGCCTCGACCACAAGCCATTCAACGCTACCTAGAAGAGCAGAAGCGTAGATGTTGTTACGCGGCCACTATAACATCAACATGCTTCCTTCAAATTCAAGCATGCCTAGAACGTGCGTTTGGAGTAAGCACGAGTGAAAACTAGTGCTATTCACTGCACCCAAGGGCAAGAAAACCCAGGAGCTTGATATCGATGGCGTAGATTAGAAGGAAACTCAGACATACTCATAATCACTAGCAAGAACACAGTTGGGGAAAATAAAGTAGGGTATCGCACAAGAACTTTTATTCGAGAGCATCATTATCTATTATGTGATTATCAACGCCTAGTAGGAATATGTATTAACATTTCAATTGCAGTTACCGAACTGGCGATTGCAGCCCGAACCGCAGTGATCGGCGGTAGAACCGCACCAGCCGTACTGAGAGCAGCAGTTACCAAAAGCAGAGTTGGCGCAAGTCTTGCCTCCCGATCCGCCGCAAGTTCCATCGGTTGAGACAGGCGCGGGCGTGTTGCCGCCACCACTGCAGGTACCAGCGCTGGCGTTGCAGCCGGTTCCGCAGTGGTCGGCCGTAGATCCACACCATCCGTACTGGGAGCAGCAGTTGCCGAAGGCGGAGTTGGTGCATGTTTTACCGGCGCCGCAAGTTCCATCGGTGGACACACCGCCGCCGTTACCAGGGGGGTTGGAGCCGCCGGTCTCGCCAGAGGTACGGTACCAGTTGGCCTCGGGCTCGCCCATGCACTCGCCCATTGTTACGCCACGGTAGCCACGAGACTTGAGGTACGAGAGCATGTAGTCGACCAAGTTAAGAGCGGTTGCCTCGTGGATGTCGTGAGCGATGGCAAGGCGGTCTCCGGATTGGGGACCTCCTGGAGTCTCGTCGAGGATCCGCTTGAAGTTGTCCTTGGCAACCTGGATGTTGGAGAGCTGGTTGTAGTCATCGGTGTCCAGATCAAAGTAAGAGACGACATAACCCAGGGTCTTCATAACAGACTGGCAGGCTGCGTTACAGGAAGAGTAGGGTGGGCGCATGTATGTTGGGTATTTGCCAATGATGTTGCGGATGGCCATCTCGTTCTTGACCATCTGATCATAACGTTGGGCGTCGGTGATAACGCTAAGGTCCTGATGAGACCAGGTGTGGCTGGCTACCTGATGTCCTTCCGCGACCATACGCTTGATGACATTTGACCAGCTGGCAGTGGTGTCGATTGCGCCCTTGCCAATATTAATTCCAGTGACGAAGAACGTCGCCTTGAAGCCGTAGGAAGCGAATTTGTTGAGGACCTGGTCGGTGTAGATGTATGGGCCATCGTCAAAGGTGAGGGCAACAGTACCAGCCTTCTGGCAGGCGTAGATACCTTCTCCTCCGTACGCAACGTTGCCCTTCTGTGGGCGGGCGTCATTGCGAGTGCTGGCGCCACCAGGGGTCTTGTTGGCATCGCAGCCGGGACCGTAGTTGATCAAGCAGTCAGGGGCCATGCAGTGGTCTTTGGTGGTACCACAGTATCCCTACATACCAATCAGCAATCGTCAAATCAATTATCTGGGAGGATGACATACAGCACCCGAGCAGCAGTAGCCTGCGGCGCAAGAGGCGCCCCCAAAGTCGGGGCCACAACGTCCATTCTGGCCACCCTGACGGGTCTCCAACAGACCACGCTTAGCCTCAGTGGGATGGCGAAGTACACGAGGAGCAACAGGAGCTCGAGCGTTCAACTCGTCTTGTAAATCTCTGGGTAGTCCAAAAACTTTGGGGGCTCCTGGAATACCTCCATGGGCAGCCACAAGCGGCGCCACAACCGAGGCGGCTAAGATATTAGAGAAATGCATGCTAGCGGAGAATTACTATCCTTGATTATGAAATAAAGAAGCGAGTGACGACTGCGCAGTAAAGCGGAACGAGTGAAGACGGTCACACATGGCTTGCTGCACATACTTATAGGATGACAGCCCTATGCAGCAAGATGACCCGGCAGGGAGGGATCATCATGCCCTAGTCGATCCTGTTTTCCACAACAGCCAAGAGTGGCGGCCTGGATTAGAGGCGTTGAAATACGAAAAGGCGGCGGGCCTGCAGGGCATCGCAGAGGCGATTCCTGATTGGCAAATTCCCGACAGCCCGAAGCAGGACGGGGCCGATAAACAGCCAAGGGCGGTCCCGAACAACAGCGAGCACCGGTTTCAGCATGAACACAACGGCTAGACGCAATACATGGAAGACATGGAAGACCAAAAGGAAAGGGAACATTGCCCGTTCTGTGTCTGGATCGGGAGACCTGAGAGCGGGGCCAATGATGCTGCAACTGCCAAGAGTATCTAGCGGCGCGGCATACTAAGAATACCAACCGAATTTCCCGGCCTGTTGCTCCATCCCTGCTGCAACCAAGCGACGATGCCCATTTCAGGCGCCCGTCTCCGCTTGATGCGGTGGCATGCTTATATTTCTTGCAGAAACCCCAGCCTGACATCCAACCTCCCCGGCAGAGTTGCATTACCCCGCGTCGTGGCTTCAGCCCTCCAGGCGGATTGTTCCCGCAGACCGCCCCCAAAACGCCTGTGACGTGTTCTGCTTACACGCTGCACGTGGGCCGCCGGCGATGGTGAAGGGGCCGAGGAGCTGTCAGATCATGCCGCCTTCGCTAAGCTTTTACATCATATGTGGAGTTGTATTGGCGCATGAATAATTTTCCTGGCTGCATCTCATCTGGGACCAACGGCAGGCCTTGGTCATTGCGCTTTGGGGCCGTTTATTCGTTGGCCCAACCTAGGTATTGTGCTAGATTAGGGCCCCACGGCGTGTCGTGTGCTGGGTGCGACAGTGTATTGGCACGCCGGACAGCGCATCCAATACATTTTGGCCAATGGCAGACACAAAGTTTTACCCACTATTTGCTAATAGCCCATTCAGCAAGAGAAGAAATACGATCAACGATAATGGGCATCCCAAGTGCCAAGAGCGATATTCTTGGCGTTTTGTTCAGTGGTATGTCGGCACTCTCCTTCCCGGGATACGAGTGCAGCGTGCGTTCGAGTACACTTTGCTCATGCGTAGAACCCGACTGACCAATAGATAATCTCAGTACATGCGTGTGGCCCGGCAACTTCAGTTCCCGAGTTTTTGTTTACTAGCCTCCCGGCCTGCTCAGCCTGCGCACTGGCTACACAGCTGTAGCATTGCCCGCCGTCTTGAATAAAAAGCTAATCATCCCGCGGGCCGGCACCGCGGCGCTCGCTGCACCGTCACTACCTACCGTAACCGTTGTGGCACTCATGTCATGCGTGTTGTCCGTATACCACGCTTGTGCATTCGGATATCCCGACAACACCACACTGACGGTCTGCGCGCTGGCCGCCGAGTTAATAATAACCACTGCGACACTGCCGTCCACGTTGCGGAAAGCCCCTGACTTGAGATTGGACCCTCCTGATGTCCCAATGCGCACTGCTCCAGGCCTGACGACACGGAATTGCGCAAATGCCCAGAGGCGCTTGCTAACCTCGTACTTTTGACCATCGAT
The DNA here is from genome assembly GCA_028458525.1 of Ophiosphaerella herpotricha. Lineage (NCBI taxonomy): Eukaryota > Fungi > Ascomycota > Dothideomycetes > Pleosporales > Phaeosphaeriaceae > Ophiosphaerella > Ophiosphaerella herpotricha. Next base: position 76,619 of record JALNQK010000106.1, read on the forward strand.
GAGAATCAGCTTCTCATTGTTGTTGTTGTTTGTCGCACGGTCCTGGATGCCTTCCCAGAAAATGTATGCTGAGAGGTTGGAATTCACAATGCCGTTGAAAACTGTATTGGCCCATTGAAACCCGTCTCCATTGCCCCCATTGGTATACCAAGCCGTACTCCAGCCCCCGTTGAGATCGGAATACTCAGTCTGCCAGACGCGGGCTTTAGTCTGCATGACACCGCTGATGCGCGAGGAGTATTCGTGAGAGGTCATGGCATACACAAGGGGCTCGGCACCAGCGGAAATGATCTGCTGTGCATGTTGAGAGGCTACGTTCCATCCGGTTGCCTCGCAGCAGTTAATGCCGACTGAAGTCAAGTTGTTACGGTCGAGCGTGGGGCGGAGGATTTTGATGAAGTCAGCAGCTTGTGTACCGGATGACAGCATCGAAGCGTAAGAAGCAGTGAAGTCAGGTTCGTTCAGGAAGCCAAGGTGAGTGACCTTGATACCGGCCGAGGCATAAAAGTTGATGTATGCTACGAGGTAGTTGGCGTACGCTTGCTTCCAATCACCAGATGAGCAGCTGGCGCCCGACACCTATAGAAACAGTCAGCCATATACAGAGATCAAGAATTCGTGTCAAGTCAACATACCCCGCACAGCGTACCGCCGTTCGTTTCTTGGCCGTTGGTCTTCATACATCCCGGCGCACTCCACGCATTTGCATAGAATGTCTTGACTCCGTATTCTTGTGCTCTCTGGCTCAAGAACAACTGTCCGCTATCCTTACCATCCCACACATAACCGGAGTAGTTGATCGTTACATCGGCAGGCTTGCTCGGGCATTTTGGCAGGATGGTATTCATGAAATCTTTATTGCTGTTGGGTGTTGATCCAATGCCATTACGGACGATGGAGAAGCCAGCACCACTCGTTGTATTGAAAAGGAGGTCCAGAACCTCGCGCTGCTTTGGAGCTTGCAAGTTCACAATCAAGTTTGCGCGCTGGAACGCACCGCTAAAACCGAAGCCATCAATGGTTTGGAACTTCTTCGTAAGGTCCACGGCAACTCGTTGAGATTGCCGAGTTTCGAGAGTTGCAGCTGAGGCGAGAAGCGGTGTCGCCGCAAGGGCAATGAGGTTCGACAGCGTAACATGCATCTTGATGAGCAGTTGGAACAAATTTGAGAGCCCCACTCGATCGCAAGGGACCAGAGCGGGAGAAAGTTATATTCGAAGACATGCTAGAAGGGTCTCCCGCTGGCTGATACTCGTGTTCACCAATTTACCGTACATGCAATCCAGATTACATGTACCTGTGCTTACCCGGTGCTCCTGTTTGTACGATCGATTTATATTGCAGGTCTTGAACGTGGCCCGTTTAAGAGTTACCGCACTATGTGTAGATCGTGGCCAAGACGCCAGAAGGTCCGTAGCCCCACGATTGTATTCCGCCAGTAACAGCTGGTCTCCAAAGTGCTTAGAAAATTTAGCCGATATATGCACGAACCGCATCGCCAGATTCTCCCACCACCATGATAACGAACGGTAGTGCTTGGTTAGACAAGCTTCACCCCCGAGAAGGCCGCACAAGCATTCAACAGCTTGTCTTGAGAGCTCGAGTCATCTGTCACTTTCTGCGGGCTATCTTCCCTCTTGCCCGGCGTGAAGTAACAGCCACTTTTTTGCGCTGCTTCCTCCTTACCCTCCGCAAGCATAACATAGCTTGCAACCGATTCCTCAATATCGCCTGTCGCAGACTTGCCCCCCATTTTAGTTGGCATCCATCCAGGATCCAGCGCATTACTTTTGATTTCGGGCCAGCGCTTCGCAAAAGCCTTTGCGAATATTACATTATGTAGCTTGCTCGCGCAGTACGCCGTATCTTCGTCATACTTCCTTTCGCCACGCCGAACCCATAAAACATCATCCAGGCAAGAGGAGCCGTCGTAGTGCATACTCGAGGAGAGAAAAAGCAGTCGCTTGGGCCGATTGATGAGCGCTGTGAGGATATATGGCGCCAATGTGTTTACCGCTGCGAGCGCGGGTATACCATCGCTGGTCTTGCGAAATGGACCTTCATACAGGCCGGCGTTGTGAATAACACAATCGAAGGTGCCCAGCCTGTTCGTTTGCTCGGCTATTGCTTTCATCTCTGAGATGCTCGAAAGGTCCCCGATCACCACCGTTTCTGCACCAGGACAAGCCTCCAGCGCGTCTTGGCCGCGTTGGAAGTTACGCGCGTGCAGCACCACTGAGTGCCCATTGGCAACGAGCCGCTGTGCTACGATAGATCCGAGGCCATCTGATGAGCCTGTGACTAGTATACGAGCCATATTAGAAAGGGACTGAAAATGAAGCAGAGTAGAGAGGGAAGAAGTCAATCACTCGAATTCCTTTTGTATCTTCAATCACTTCACCTCCATCGACGTGGCACTAACTGCCTCACTCGAATGTTTTCGGTAATAGCTCTCGGGCCCATGGTGTCGGATTGGACGACGTAACATGTCCCGCTACCTTGTGTGCGCAAGTATCTACAATTGGTCTTCGGAACCGCAATACCGATGACATGCGCTAGCGCCACAGGGGCTAGACGTTCCTGAACATCAGCTATCAGTAATTGCGACATCTAGACTTTTCGTCATACTGACATAAAGTGCGCCACGAGTTTGTCCATCGTGTTCGAGCCAATCCCGCCGACATTGGAATGTCTAGACCCTGAAGGACCACTCTCATTGTTGGCACGTCCAAGGTTTTGGTTAGTCGTGACAATAGTACGCTGATACAGTCGCTCATTGTTGTTGAGTTCTTTCGCAACTTCATCTGCATGGCTATCTCGGAAGTTCCTTTTCCCGTCCGACTGTGGCTTCCATACACCTACGAGGTACTTGCGTTTCGATTAGCCTTTGAAAGAAGGTCAACCATTTTCAGACAGGTGACTTTTGAGATTTGGGGGGCGTCACCTAGAGGCGTGATCTCGCAGTGTGATGCTTCCATGCTACCACAGCACTCTTCGGACTTGTTTAGATTAATAGATGGCTCCGACAAGTACAACTCATGATGGGGCTACCCGAAATGCTTAGCCTATATCTAATGCTTAGGCGATACACGTGTTCAAACATCAGGGTGTTAACGTTCCAGGATGGATGCCTCACAATATTGGTAAGTCCGCTGGGATTAATGGAAATGGTTCTGTGTCGGCAGGCTCGGCATTAACAAGTGCCGACGTGCTCAGGAATGGCCCGAGTTAGAAAATCTCAATGTCTTGAATGCAGCTTGTGTAACAACCTCGGATAGTATCCTGGTTAGTCGATTGTCCGGATCTTCTGGTTTGTAAGACTGTAAAATGAGAGCAAACCGGCCGCAGTATATATGTATTTTTCAACGCCCAATAATCAGGGCTGACTAGTTATTTTCATCCTTCTTATATTTTGCATGGTGCCGCAAGGTTGTGTTCTTATATTGATCTGGTGTCGTGACGGAGAGGATGATGTTCCGTTGCGGCAGTGGCTGATACATTGACGCCACAAACATTAGGACACTACTAAAGAAAGCCTTGGCATTGGACAAAGACACTTGCGCGATTTCAAAATAATAGACTGAGTCAAGACATGGGGCTAAGGCTTTCCATTCATATGCTGTCAGCAAGGTATATGCGGTGGGGCCACTACCTTTTACGCACCAATTGGATGTTTACATAACGTAAATTGCAACTTATGAAGCGTATTACGAAGCTTAGGACACATGCACAGATATAGGGGGAAAATAGCTATAAAAACTATGATTTTTGGTAAGCAGGTAGAATTTAGAGAGCATTGGCACGCTACGAGTACAGAGTAACTAAGCATAACTCACTTCTGTCTGGGGAGGATACAGAAGAGTATACCCAAAGATATACCTGCTGTTTTGCCCAATATGCCTTGAAGGCATTGCATCACGAAAAATCTACTTAGGAAGCCTTTGAAATATTGCTCTATTTGATGGCTTTGGTGGACATTTTGAGTTCAACTCACAGTTGCAGCAAGGTCACGGTCTGGTGGGAATATTAAGGTGGAACGGTTAGAACTTTACTTCATCGTTTAATTCTATGATAGCTTGGTAAGCCTATTCTATTGCTATTGTGATATATGTATAAGCATAGTTAGAGGTTACCTAACTTGCTTACGTGGGTCGCTTGCTGACATGTCGACCTGATTCGGTATCTTCCCTATTACAATACGAGTATGTCTCGGAGCTGAGTCTATTATTCTTGCGTGAATAATGTAACCGTGGAAAGTCTATCAATCTCATACAAGTATATAAGTCAACCAGCCTGGCTTTATCAAGTTTTTTTACCCAGACAACTTCTATCTATTATTCTCAGCGCCGAATACCAACATCTTCATTATTCCTTCTCAGGATTAAAAAATTGAAATCATCATCATGTTCTCTACAAAGGCTCTTCTGTTTGGTCTATCCGCACTCGCCATTTCTGAAGCGACTACACTTGTATGCCTTTCTTTCCACTCTAGTAGCCCTTCCTCTTCTGTATACGAGCTTCTACTAATCCTAATTTTACCAGCGTGTGAATAAAGGCTGCATTATTGCCAATGGACAAGGGCTCTGTAGCGGATCTACCCAGGATGTCCAAGGGGGTCTTACTGTTCAAGCCTGCATCGTGAAGCAAAACGATGGAACTTTTGCATACTGCCAGTGGTCGGGAACCGTACCAACCAACTGGGAGAAGGTGTTCTTTGGGGCGGATAACTGCGTCTATAGTGCTGGAAAAAATCGTAAGCAATACTGCTGTCCAGACCCACCTCGTCAATGCTAACATTCATATATAGCTGTCGGCCTTGGCTGCTCCACTACAATCTCCAAGACCAGAGTTGCCAACGTATACGGCTAGATGTAACCGTCAAGGGTATTAGCATATAGTTACTTCTTATTAGGAGAGAACTAGCTAAAAGAACACACAATCATTAGGATGCACCATAACCGAAGTCAGATATTTTTGTCGAAATGTATCTAGACTGCAAATCACCTTATCATCAGGAAGTGATATAATGTTGAGGACTTTTTATGCTACTGATTCTATTATTATTGCCTGGGGGAACCTGTGTCCGCGTTCATTTTCGAAATTTCTCTTTGCGCTAAACAATTGGAGCTACTTTAACCGTTACTAACTTTACTCAAAAGCTTCAAGATCTGCGTGTGTTGGCCTCGGCGTTAGGCCGAACGAAAAGCGCCCCCATTCGCACAACAATTACATCCCCGACCACGTAATGGATGAAGGCACCTATAGCTTCCAGAGAATAGATCCATGCTTGGGAATAAGTCGTTCTCCTTTGCACTTTAAGTTACTACCTGCCTGGCTTGCACTACGTTTAATAACTCAGGCGCCGTGCATTCGAGGGATTTTGGATACGCAGCTTGCTTGACCCGCACTGAAAAGCAGAACCCATTTGAGATGTCCTTGGCGTTACTGATCGGGGCTTTATTGGGATCATTTGTACAACTCGGTTTTGGGGTGAAATGGGTGGTCGGCACTTTTCGGTTCGTATACAATGTTCTTGGTATTTCTTGGATGTTTCCATTGACGCCGTGGCTGCAGAATTGTTACCAGGGAAAGCGACGCAGATCGCATCCATAGTGTGCCTATTCCCGAGCATCTCGCACTATATAAAAATGACAAGTCCCGACGGCCTGTGTACGCCTTGTCTCTGATTTTTTTTAATACTTACATTTGACTACTTCGTATATACTAGGCACTATGTCATTCCACGGCTTCCCCAAGGGAACCATCTTTCAAGCCTCCTCACGCTACAACAACAAAATCATGACTGAAGATGACGTTAATGAGTTCTTTTCAAGAGCAGCGTTTAGAGGTCCAGCACCAGAGGAACGAAAAGTCCAGATGCCTAGGAAGCGGCGAAAGAGTATGGATATAAAACTTCACGTATTAGAGGGCTCGTTAGAGGTCCCTCTAACAGACCACGAATCCGATGAGCAAATCGGATCAAAAACTAATCAGAACAAATCCCTATTGGATTATTCTGCTGGCTCGAGCTCGACAAATGGTGCGGCATCAGGTTATAGCGGCAAAGGAAAAGGCAAAGCCCCACCCACGCCGTTTGTTTTTGGGAATGCCATGGCAAGTGAAAGACAACACCGGGACTTCTCATTCACAGCCCTCAGCCCAGAAGGGGTTAAGGAGAATACATTCTGCATGCAATGCCAAATCATCATCGAAAAGGGACGCGCTATCCAGAGCAAACCCGATGAAGGTGCAAGAGGCGGTTTTGGTATTTATATCGAAGGTAACAACGAAAGCGATAACGAACGCCTTGCTGACGTTTTTTCTGTGGGTTGTGGCCTTTATCAAACTTTTGAGGACTTATGCAAGTCTGCTGAAAGAGGGTGTCATCTCTGTTCCCTGCTTGTGCATCCTGATCCGCATGCGAAATCAAACCCTCCATCAGATTGCAAGAAAAGTTACATGCTCGGTGTATACAAAGAGCAAAGCTACGACGGTCCCGGAAGGATTGATATGCAGGTAAAGCAGCACGAAAGAAAGACCGTACTTCTCTCATACGATTATCCAAAAGCGAAGATTCAAGGATCTCTCAGATTTAAGCGGACGGATACCGAGCAGGTATTTGAGCTAGCTCGCAATTGGCTGAAACATTGCCAAATGTGTCACAACGGATGCGCAGACATATCGAGCCTAGGAAGCTTCGTACCAACTCGACTGCTCGAGGTATCTGCTGCGCCCAACGGCTCCCTTACTGCCATCAGATTAATAGTCACTTCTTCGATTCTAAAAGACCTTTCAAATGTGGAATTTGTGGCACTCAGTCATTGCTGGGGCGGTGTCGATACCACGACTCTCAAAACGTCCACATTGGCCGCTTTCCAAAATGAAATTCCCATCTCCTCTCTTCCGCAAAACTTCCTGGACGCCACTGTCATCACTGCCAAGTTGGGATTTAAATACATTTGGATTGACACCCTCTGCATCGTCCAAGATTCGCCACTCGACCAATCTCGCGAGATACCATCGATGGGCAGCGTCTATGGGCATGCTGTGGTCACTATTGCCGCCCTGGGCGCTGAAAATAGCCATGGAGGGTGTTTTACGACGCGCAATCCACTTTCTCTTGCCCCAGCACTGCTACGAGATAACGATAGCTCAACTCGCGATCAAGTCTGGGCATGGAGCCGGGAGTTACAAGATCCGAGTGGCCGGGGCCCAACGAGGCCGCCGCTCCACAAGAGGGGATGGGTTGTGCAAGAACGTGCGTTGGCCTCCAGAACTTTGAGCTTCGGAAAAGATATGGTATATTGGGAATGTCTGGGCGGTGTGGCGTCGGAAGCGTTACCCGAAATCAAGGCAGGGAACGAGAACGGGTTAAAGTTTGCCCTCGCGAAGTGTTCAGCTGAGAGAGGAAGGGGTTGGAATTACTGTAAGTGGAATCACGCACCATGGAGACAATTTGGAAAACAACTGATCACGAGCCTGCACCAGGGGAGTCATTTTGGTGGGATATTGTACACGAGTACACTGCAAGCAAATTGACCTATAACTGCGATAAATGGAACGCTATTTCTGCCCTAGCAATGAGGGCCGAGGACAACACGACGGAGGTATTGTACCATGGACTCTGGGAGCGTAATCTTTTTGAGGAATCCTTGTGGAAGTGTTCCCAGCCATGCCGAAGAATTGACACCAACGATCTCGACGCGCCTACCTGGTCATGGCTATCTGTGGATGGGCCGGTGGAAAATCGACAGCGGTTTAATTACGAAAGAGGTTTCGATAAAATAGCCTCAGTCACACAGCCATTTGAAACACGATACTCGGCCGATGGGCTTGGACGCATGAAATCCCTCATCATCGAAGGACAGCTTCTGAACATTTCTTACAGCACTTTCCCCAACCGATATGGAAAGACAGGATACAGGTTCTGTTTTGTTGACCATCCCAGTCTTAACCAGCAATCAAAACGTGATTGGTATCCGGATGTTGCTCCCGAAGCAGATTGGAAGCTTTGTGCTATTCCGATGGTTATTACTAAGAGAGGTGGAATGGAAGCGTATGGGCTTGTTGTGAAACCTACCGACGTGTCTTGTATCTCGTGGGAACGGGTAGGTTTGTGGCAAATTTACGGTTACAATATTGATGGAGAAGATATATTGAATTCGGTTGCTGACATAAAGTCCACAACACTTGTCTAGGGTTAAGCTAGAATATATAACCAAGGTAGGGAAATTCTAATTACGTTATTCTCTCTTCTATACCATAACGTACCGCGCGGGCGAGTGGCTCACTACGCCAAGACTCCATCAAAACGTATTCTACCCTAGGGTATATTTGTGATACTTCAACAACATAACGAACTACCAGCTTCAAAGGGAGCTCAAATGCAGCTTGCGCTTCATGCTGTTGAAAATGATGTAATTCTGTCACCGCCGTGCTGCAGCAATCTACAACGCCCCTCAAAAGTCAAACAGTAATCGACGCGCTGGAAGATTGTCAGCAGCTCATCCGACCATGGATTAAGCGAGGTTGTGATGGCGCCAAACCAGAACTGGCATACTAGCCGCTTTCAGCTGAAAGCTCTTTTTCTCATCCCATCCGAACAGAACTTCATGGTCGGATAAACTTATCTCTAACAATAGATTAACCCGATAGCTGTTAGAACGCAGCTCTAGTCTGCAGCCTAATAGAAGCCTACTAAGATATATAGATTGTATTTAAAACGTGTTATAAACATGTTCTAGGCTTTACTAGATTATAAGATATATAGAGAAACGCGTTCTAGTTTTAAAATACAAAAGCTTCTCGCGAAAACATATTTAGAGTATAATTAAATTACGATTTAATTAACTTGTATAGCTATTAAGAATTCCTAGCATCGTGTCGAGTCTTGGTAGAACCTGTTGCAAACGTGATATTAACATGTTCTTGTGTTAGGGCTGAGTTGAGTTGAACTCGCTTAGAGCTGCGCACGCGCTAACCCGGGTTGACGTTAGCCATCACAACCTCGCTTAATCCATGGTCAGTTGAACTGCCGACACCCTGACGCTAGCGCTACGCCAGCTGAAAAACGGCGCAACCCTGAGAAAGGCACAACCCTTACAGAGGCTCAGCCCTGGCAAAGGATTGCAAACAAAGAGTCTTGGGTAGGGATATCTAGAGGAGCCCCGAAGATAGACAACGGACTGATCAATCATACGTTTATCACATACATATATCACAGACTTGCCCAAGCCACATCAATCAATTGATCCATCTGGCCGTTACGAAAAAGCCTTTTCAGTAACCTCCATATCAACCACCTCCATACACTGCAGAGCACGGGAGATTTGCACTTTCTAATAAAGCGTAATCTTCCTGTACTCTACTAACCCCTCAAATCCGACAGTTAGTAGAACCCGATGCAAACGTGATATTAACGTGTCCCTGTGTTTAGGGCTGAGTTGAGTTGAACTCGCTTAGAGCTGCGCACACGCTAACCCATGTTGACGTTAGCCGTCACAACCTCGCTTAATCCATGGTCAGCTGAACTGCCGACACAGCCCACCCTACCAAAACGGCATTCAAATATGAAACTTTTGAGCGTGTATGATGCTAACATTGCGATATTTCCCAGTGGTGAGCTCTCTGGGCCTTGATATATATACTGTGCTATCAATACTTAGCTAGAATCCAGATTTTTCGGCCGCGTCGTAACTGAGATGCTGGTGCGGTTGCTGCAGTAACCAAGACCCCTCTACTACCCCTACTTTGTACAACTACCTTCTTCCTTGAAGCTACCTTTGTAGAAGCCTCGAAGCTTCCCTGTTTACCCTCTTAGAAAATTTCAAGGTTTAATCATATTATTCTAATTTACTTGTTGTATAATAGTATTTCTAATCCTATGATATTATAGCCTTCTGCTATATCCTTCTACTATAGCCTTATATTAGTAAGGTTACGGATGAGGAGTCCTGTGCTATACCCTCTGAAAGATGAGATTCTGAGCGTGACCGTGTTGATACTAGCCTTGGATCTGGGGCGGTTGCAGCGTGTATAGATGTTCCGCTCGGTTTTTTTGACAGCACGCTCATTTGGACTGCGGTGGTGGTTCGCTGGCTATGCTGGTTGGAACCTATATTGACGCTGGTAACCTGGCTGAAACCCATACCACCTGTTGTGAAGTTCTGCATGAATTTTCCAAGCATGGGTATGGTTGCCGACATGAGCGAATAGCCGAGTAAGACCTGCTGCCAGATTACTGTAGCAGCTACGTTCACACCGGTTCTGTTGCTGGAGAGAAAGCGGATAGAGGCGACCAGGTACGCGATGATGCAGGCGATGGCTCTAAAAGGTCGGTTAGCTAGTCAAAATAATAGGAGGGAGTCATTTGGCCCACGGAAGTCGGAAAGCAAATGCGACGATGACAAGGATCTTTTGGTTCCATCTCATATGGATGCCGGTTAGGAAAACGGCCGGTAATATCACGATTACACACTCAAGCATAGCCTCCGATATAAAAATTGCTAGTAGTCGAGTTACCTGGCTCGTGTGTAAGCACTCATATACTGTGAAGAGGTATAGCTAGAATAAGTGTGGGAAACTTGAGAAGGGGCAACAGACATGATTAGCACACTCGACGTTCTGCTGGCCTAGCACAACGTAGTTGGGTGAACAATTAACCGAAATGGTCAGTGCAGAAGCCACTCCCCATGCGCAAATGATGGAGATAGCAATATTGCTGGTCCGCCATTGCCTCTTCAACTCGTAGGTGAATAACGCTCGAATCGTAAGTAGGAGGGAGCATTTTGAAAGACATAGAGCGATGACGAGGAGGGTTCGACTTGCAAAGAAGGACTACAGGTTGAAAAAAGAGTTATTATGCGATCTGACATCAGGGTTGACCGCTGGTAGGGCTAGATACCTTGACCATATGAGGTAAGGCTCGAGAGTCAACCATAGAAGTAGCTTTCCCGAGACCGTTATGGTATGCAATAAAAATGGAGATCCACTGGCCGAGGCCGACGATCTGATCTAGATGATAAGCAAATCTGACTCGAAGTTGGTGGAAAATACGTGAGGCTGACTTTTGCGCACGTAAGGACTAGATCATCGAGGCCCCATCTGTGCCATTTTACAATGGTGATGCGCACGATAAGGACTAGAAAAGTGAAGACTAAGGTGATAACAGCTGCGATGAATATTGGGGCACCATAGTCGGTCTCTGAAACTACAGCAAAGCGATGTCCGGTCGGTGCTGCTGGAGACGGCAGGGGCATGGGAGGCTGCAAAGTGGTAGGTATGGGGATTTGGAGGTTGAAGATGATAATAAGTTTCGACTCCAGGACGGTGGAACCACAGGCATATCTAAACTCGCAGATGGATTCTGACAGATGTGTCGAGGTGCTGTGTTGCGTAAAGGGTGTGTTCATCCAGCGATACGAAGATCCGTGGCGTTGCGACAAAGCAAATATGACCAAGCTGGACCCTTCTTGTGATCTGCCACCATGTCTCGGAGGCGCAGAACTCGGCTGGAATTCGCCGCTCGTGATAAACTTTATTCCCACATTTTGAGATGTGAGAAGAATGGTACTGGACAGACAGCCGGTGGTGAACCTGCTGTTTCCCTGTTGCGAGCTTGGCGCATATCTTTCAAGACGCGTTACGGCCTTTGCTGACGGTCCGTCCACACGAGCTGACACAGCTACCATACGCCCACAGGCGCGTTCTTCGCGGGTGGTATCCGGTCCAATTAAAATGTGCTTGTGAGCGCCCCTGCTGCATGATGCATGTGCAACAATTATCCCCGCACTTCAACATGATTTCCTTCGCACCCTCTAAATGGATACCAGTCGCCCGGGTTTTATTCTCGTTGAACCCCAAGAGAAAAACCAAAATCTTACATTTTGTCTCGCCTGTCCAAAGGAGAATAATGTCTAACAAACCTTTAAGCGAAGCCAAATTGTCTTTGGCAAACCACACCTATGGCGAGAATGAGATCCCCGACAGCAATCCAGCTGTCTCCGCAAAAGGCGGCACGGCGCAAGATGGCAGCGACATGTATCGCATGGGAAAGCTGCAGCAATTGAGGGTATGCGTCTCTCACTCCCTGAAACCATTCAGCCCGCCTAATCTGTGTCGACAGCGCAATTTCCGTCTCCATTCTATTTTTGGATATGCTGTTGTTATGGGATGCACTTGGGAATATGCACTCGTGTACGACACTTTATCTCATTCTGCTACTAATCGGGTAACTGATCTACTCCATCAGCATTATTTCCCTCTCCTTGATGAATGGAGGAACCGCTGGTGGTATATGGATGTTCTTTGTTACCTGTGTTGGCATGTTCTTCGTGGTTCTCTCCTTAGCTGAGATGGCCTCAATGTAAGACTTACCACGCTAGTGAGGTTAACGCGAAAACTGATCGAATAGGGCACCCACAGCGGGAGGCCAATACCACTGGGTTTCTGAATTCGCGCCGCCGAAACATCAGAAAATTTTAAGCTATATCACGGGTCCGTAAGCTCTCGCACAACGATACTAAGCAAGCAGGAGACGGCTGATTTTTTGTAGGATGGTTTTCAGTCATTGGTTGGCAGGCAGCCATGGCAAGTACGGCTTATGCTGTCGCCCAACAACTTCAGGGATTGGTGGCGTTGAATGTGCCTGACTACACCATTACAGGCTGGCAGAGTACGCTTCTCTGTATCGCCACAGCACTCTTTGCAATCCTTTGGAATACTATTCTCGTCCGAACACTTCCACTGGTTGAAGGCATCGTAATGATTCTACATATTTTCGGATTCATAAGCTTCATTGTTGTGCTATGGGTCCTGGGCCCTCGATCAGATCCACAAGCGGTGTTCACCGAGTTTCAAGATAACGGGGGCTGGGGAAGCATCGGGTTATCATGTCTTGTAGGGATGACCGGACCCGTTATCACTTTGATTGGAGCCGACGCGGCATGCCACTTGTCCGAGGAGCTCAAGGATGCATCATGGGCGCTTCCCAGGTCCATGATAGCTACAGCTGTCCTCAACTACAGCCTCGGATTTGTTATGACCATAACCATCATGTCTACGCTTGGAGATGTCGATAAGATCCTCGCTACCCCAACCGGGCAGCCTTATATCCAAGTCCTTTTCAATGCCACTCAATCCCGGAAAGGAACATCCATTATGGCTGCCGTGGTAGCTACCTTACTTCTCTTCGCCGCCGTCAACCTCGCTACTACGGTATCGCGTCAGCTCTTCGCGTTTGCGCGAGACCAAGGACTTCCTGGCTCACGATGGCTTTCATATGTAAGGTTTATATCTGCCCAACTGGTGGAGTGCGACAAGACTAATGTTTTTAGATCCCGGCTGGCTGGGACATTCCACTCAATGCTGTTACTACCACGCTGATCATCACTACGTTACTCAGTCTCATTATCATCGGCTCATCTATTGCCTTCAACGTCATTATATCAATCGGCCAGGTTGGAACTGTGGGCTCATATATCCTTGCAATATCCTGCATCTTCCGAAAACGTCTTGTAGGAGAGCCGCTCTTACCATCTCAATTTAATCTAGGAAAAGCTGGTTTGGCCATCAACGCCATTGCATTGTGTTTCCTAGTCCTGGCATTTGTCTTTCCTTTCTTCCCGCTGAACAAGAATCCCACTCCCGCTCAGATGAATTGGAACGTTCTCGTTACGGGGTTCACTATGGCGGTGGCTCTCATTTACTACGCCATCAAAGGACGAAAGACTTACAACGGACCCGCTACATACGTTCGACGCAGTGAGTAGAACAGCACCAAGCTTTTTAGCCCTACGGACTATATTTGTACTCGTTACGACTAGTTAATGTGTTTATGGATATAAGGAACATGATAATAAGGACGCTATAAGTTGTGTTCTTCCGCTTCATCCAATAGACTTTTCTCTGTCTCATAAGGGTGGGTGTCGTGTGACGTGCGGTAAATTGATGATTAGCGTCTTTTAGTAACGCTAACCGAGCGCCCTGTAGGGGCACTAGTTGATAAGCTCGCCCTTCCCCAGACCAACTCTAGTAAGGTCTCCACACCCATGGCATCTCTCTCCACACTTGGAGTCGCTATTATTCTTGCATTCTGCGCATACCGCTACATCATCTATCCAACGGTCCTTTCCCCTCTTTCTAAGATCCCCAATGCTCACTTTAGTTGCCCAGTCCATCCCTTGTGGATGTGGTGGAAACGCAAGGGCGGCCATGAAGGAATTCACTCTATCTTCTCCGCCCACCAACGTAAAGGCCCCATTGTCCGTCTAGGGCCTAATGAGATAAGTGTTGCTTCGCTCGACGGTCTTCGTCAGATCTATGTCGGCGGATTCAGCAAACCGAAGTGGTATGCTGAGCAGTTCATCAATTACGGAACGCCAAACTTGGTTTCGATGGCGTCGCCCAAAGACCATGCGGATCGCAGACGCTTACTCTCACATATTTATTCGAAGTCGTACCTCCTGAATTCGAAGAATATGCAAGCACTGGCTAGCGTCATCGTTTTTGACAGGTTATTTTCGATTCTTGGGGCCACAATCCAGGATAGCAAACCTTTAGACCTATATCGAGTCAATGGAGCTCTTGGCGCAGACTTCATGTCTGCGTTCATATTTGGCCTTACAAACTCAACAAATTTCACCTGCAACGCTACCGAATGCCAAGAATTTTTCCATAGGCACGATGCCCTACTTCGCAACCCCGCTAAAAATGGGAAAGCGAGGCAGGAAATGGAAGCACACGGACTCCAACTTTGTCAGGCCGCAAACGTGCTTTTACAGCAGCCTTCTGAAAAGCCGAGGAGCTTGATACCACCATCAACAGAGCCAGTGGTTTACTCCATGCTTCAAAACCGCCTTCCTAAAGAATCGCTAAATGTGGCCATTGACCAAGTTGTAGCATCTGAGACACTGGACCATTTCGTGGCCGGGCCAGAAGGCACCAGGACAACACTAACGTTTCTACAGTGGGAATTATCCAAACGACCATCACTGCAGGCCCGTTTGCGAAGCGAACTACTTACCCTCGAACCTCCTGTCCAGCCTACGTTCTGTACGCAGCCGAATTCTCCGGGTGACCATGTAGCCCAGCGACTACCGAGCTTTCAGAGCTTAGACGCTCTCCCCCTTCTCGACGCCATCGTTCAAGAGACGCTTCGACTCTACCCAGCGTCACAGGCGCCGCAATTCCGCATTACGCCACCTGGAGGCTGCATTCTCGAAAAGCGCTTCTACATCCCCAGCGGTGTGCAGATAAGCACGACTGTTTTCTGCATGCATCGCAATGAAGATGTGTTTCCCAATGCCTCGTCCTGGGAGCCTGAGCGGTGGATGAAAGAACAGAATCCTGAACGATTGGAGGAGATGAGGCGTTGGTTTTGGGCGTTCGGGAGCGGCCCGAGGACATGTATTGGGAGGTATTTTGTTGTGCTAGGTACGTAGTGCTTTTTTTTTTAACCCCTATTTCGGTTTTGAAACGATGTTCTAAAAATGGCATTGTCGAGAAGCAGTTGATTTGTATTAGGAAGGGACTTTTGAGGTGATAAAGGCTAACGGTACTGGTAGTGATGAAAATAGTGATTGCGGCTATCTATACAAATTATACAACCAGTATTGTGGATGATACAGGGATGGAGCAGGAAGATACCTTTCTTGGGCACCCAATGGGTGAGAAGTTGGTGTTGAGGCTGAAGTCTGTGCGATAGGCCCACCCGAAATTCGAGAATGGGTTTGAATTTCTTTGGCCAGTGAGAGTATTTTGCTCATTGCCAACCCAGTCAATTTTTGATGCACCATCAGCGTAAATCCCGCGTCCTACGTCCCAGCGCCGTGACGAGCGAGTTGATGTAAACCAGATTCGGAAACACCAGCGTAGCCACCCCTGGACTGGTTCAAGGATATTGGCCACTGCACCCAGTGTCCCCACCCATACTAAACCCGCTCCCATGTCGAGCTTCAGGGAACTTGAATTGGAAGAACCCCGGCCCGTACTGCCTAGCTAAGAAGACCTCCCTACGCGTGCACCGACTCGCTCCGCCTGTAATTACAAAGTATCGCCTGGTCTTTCATATCTTCGTACTCAGGTCCGCGGCGGAAAAGTGCGATGGCGCATTATCCTGCATAAACACGCGTGATGACGCTAGTAAAGTAGGACTTTCTTTTTTTTTGGGAGGCCGGGAGGGGGGGGCGCTGCAACTGCGTCCCGGAGCATCACTGGCGCGTTCCATTATGACTAGATTACTCATCCTAACCAGTTACATAGAAGCCTACACCATCTAGGATGCCTTCCGGCCTGTCTTAACGCTGGCTACCGTCTCTAGCTTCCATATCTCAAACCGAAAGCATCACTCTGTGCTTCTACCCATGCCTTTCTGAACTAGGCACCCATCGAGAACTTAACCGTGCGCCGATGCTAAGCAAAGTTGCGGTATTTTTTTTCTAAACCGTAGACGTTTCTGCGCATTGTCGTGACAGAATTTAGGTCTCCTTTTTCGGTGATGATTAGTGAGGAGCCTGCCTTTGAGGCAATAGTATATTGTAGGGTGGCTAGGTGGCTTCAAAAGGAGTCGCATATGTATACGATGATGTTCGTCTGGTGGAGTGATAGAATAAGCGAACGCCTAGTACACGCTGTACTGATGGCGCTAATGCTCCAGCCAAACTGCCGCCTTGTACCGCAAACGAGCTGCCGGCCAATCAAGGGGCCATGTCGGATTGCTGATCTCTACGCCTCAATCCTTCCTTTTGTCGGCATCGGTGGTTCCGCCATGGACATGCCGGGGCTCCTCTGGACGCGTTACTACAGCAAGCACTCAAGAGTTTGAGAGACTGAGGCCGAGACTGAGCGAATTCCATGTACTTATACATACGCGCAATTAGCCCCTATTGGCTTACGAATGGAGCTAGAATAGCCCCAACCTTGAGCACGCGGTACGTCTATTTCCATACTTCTCCCGCGAGACCCTATCTCATCTGGAATAGGATCGAGTCCTCAATATTAGGTGTGGTTTGAAAAAGTCGCTGCTCGGCGTGGTACAGGTGTAAACGAGCGATTGCGGCACAGGTGTGAGCGTGCGATTATAAGGCTAGAATTGCCTTACTTATGCCGGGCTAACCCCATGGGATTGCCTAGATTCAAAGTTGCACATCTTGCTCGACTGCTCTGCCCATCTGCCCATTCTCTCCCACGCCCCTCACCTTCCCTTGTGTCTACTGGCGAAGGCGCAACAAAAGGCCGGCCGCTCAGGAACTCGTGCGAGCCCTGCCACGTATCCAAGCTCAAATGCAGCCGCGAGAAGCCCGTGTGCGCGCGGTGCGCAAAGAACGGAATGAACTGCACATACGCGCCAGTAAAACGCCCAGGCCGGCCGCGAAAGGTGCCGCCCGCCGCCGGTGCCGCCCAGAGCCCGGCCGAGCTTGGAGGTAGCGCCACCGCTACGCAGCGTCCAAGACGACGCGAGTCGCTCGAGACGTTGGGCTCGAGCTTAGCAGACGATCAGATGGCCGGCCTGGGCATCCTGAACCTCGTCACGCCGTCGTCCAACTCGCAAGACGTGAATGCTGCAGAGAGCATAGACGCCTCGGTGACGGCCATCATGGACGGCGTCGGGCCCAACTCGTGCGCAGGCGTCTTCGACTTCATGCACACCCACATGCTCGAAGACGACGACCTGTTTATGGATCCTTTGGCCAAACGCCCCAGGCATGGCTACGAGGATCCTTGGATGCTGGGGCCTCCCCAATACCCTCCGACGTCAGCGCCAGCTTCCTCCCTTTCCGCCATGGTGGACCCGTCCCCGTGCCTCGGCCCGTCCCTTTGGCCGTCCGACCCCGCTAGGTTGGCTGATGACTACGCGTCCTTGAGGCATTGGACCGCTACATCGCCTCTGCTAGCACCCCTCAGAGATGGCCCTGACCGAGCTACCGACGACGACTGCTTTTGCCACACGGCCGCGGCGAACCTCCTGTTCCACCGGGAAAGCGCCAAAAGCGTCCAGCTGGGCTCCGCCCTCGAGGCTTGTCTGCACTTACAGAGGATTCTGGACTGGACCTGGGCTACCCTGAAGCACTGCCATGGTTGCTGGGACGACGAGCTAATCCAATTCATCGTGGCCGGCTCTGCAAAGGAAGTGGTGACGATACATCAATCCATCATTGACGATATGACGAGGCGTTTGAGGAATGGCGGCAATGCCCACGTCAAGTTAACAAACCCCCACAGCTGCCAAAGGTGTGGAAATGGGCACCCATGTGCACTCGGGTCGGGCTGCATACGCCGACAGCATTCTGAGCCAACAAGGGCGACGCAAGTACTGATGCCAACCCAAGCGCAGAATCCTTCCATCTTCCAATCGACTGTTCTCAGCTTTGGAGACAAGGTGATTCACGGGTCCGTCAAGACCGTTTTCCTGCGTCGTCTGATCAGCTTGAGGCTGCGACGATTGGGCAGCCTCTTGAAGGAACTCCTGAGCTGGACACAAACCGAGGCTAGCGAGGCGTCAGCGGCCTCATCGCTCCACATACTCATCTCGAGCATCCTGGAGCGCATCAACATAACGACCGGAATGCTCTCGACGTTGGAGTTGACATGACTCGACCCAACGTATAAGCGCGGGTGCAGAAGTGTCGAGTACCATGGGAATCTGTGAACGCTAGTCGGGGTGCTGCAGATCGCGGGACAAGCTTAGCTATAGCTTATCTTATTATCTTGAGTACTCACACTAAATTAAGCTTTAACGCTAATAGCTTATTTTATTCAGTAGCTGCCTCTATAGATGTATTAGGAATAGCCAGTATGCTATCTAATGTTAGCTTGCGAGTACGAAATAGAAAAACTTTCTACACGTGGGTCAGCCTTCAGTTGAAGTGGTTCGGGATGATAAATGAAATGATGCCCCATCGGCGCATACACTGAACAAGCGACTCCAATCGGTGGGTTTACCTTGGCAGGGCAGTCGACACACCAATACAAAACCCAGCGAGCAACGTTAAAACCACCAGCCTCCTCGCTGTTTTTGAGTCCAGGCGAAAGGTTTCGCTCCTTGTCACGCCAACTTCTCAGTCATTTCAGCCAGCGCAGAGGAGCCCAAGCCACCCACAAACATGACAGAAGGAGCCTCAACGCGAGACACGGGGGCAAACGAGGAACGGCCGACATCAGCCGATGTAACCCCTACTGAGGATCCTGTCGAGTACCCCAGCGGGACCAAGTTGCTCCTGATCAATCTGAGTTTGTGCCTCTCCGTCTTCCTGGCTGCTTTGGTATGCCATCTCATCCTTTTCAGCCCTGAGGCAAGGTTAGTCATGTGCGTGCATATCGCTGATCTCGTGGCAGGATAATACTATTATCGCGACTGTGAGTTCTTCTCGCAGCCCTTGTATGCAACTTCAACTGAGACTATTGCGTACACCCTAGGCTATTCCAAGAAGTAAGCCATGACCTCGCGAGAGTCGCCGCGTCCGGCCGTCTCTCACTTCACCTTAGCTTTGCAAACCTTTGCTCCTGCTAACGATGGTTAGTTACCAATGACTTTTCCAGCCAAGCGGACATTGGCTGGTATGGAAGTGGTGAGGACAGCGTGCATTGAATCCCGTGTCCAAGACTAACAATGTTCGATGCAACAGCCTACCTTCTCACACAAGCCTCGGTGCAGCTGCTCTTCGGCAGTATCTTCGAGCTGGGCTCTCTCATCTGTGGAGTGGCGCCGAACTCGACGGCGCTGATATGTGGTCGAGCCATCGCGGGATTGGGCGCGGCGGGCATCTCCAGCGGTGCCGTCATTAGTGAGTAACTGCTGCACTTCTTCTATTCTGCACACTACGCGTAGTAGCGATGGAGTGCTCACCACCTGTACAGTCATCACGTACTCGGTCCCAGCCCCCAAGCGTCCCATGTACACTGGCCTCATTGGCGCCATGTATGGCATTGCATCGGTAGCTGGTCCGCTGCTTGGCGGCGCATTCACGGACAAGGTGACATGGCGAGTACGTACCCTAAGTAAAGATGATGATGACTTCGGTGGGACCTGACCTTGTGTCTACGGTGGTGCTTCTATATCAACTTGCCCCTAGGAGCCGTCGCCGTCCTCATCATTGCTATCTTCTTCCATTCGCCTGATAGGGCCAGGGCCTCCAACCTCAGCTTTAAAGAGCAAATCTCTGAATTTGATCTCCCAGGCACGGCAGGTGAGTACAGGCTGGTCAAGGGCGTTGTCGATCGGCCACCGGAACAGAGCTGACCTTGCTATCATCCAGTCTTTATGCCTACCGTCATCTGCTTGCTTCTTGCCCTACAATGGGGCGGTACTAAACACCCTTGGTCCGATTGGAGAATCATTCTACTTCTAGTCCTGTTCGGCGTGCTCTTCCTCATCTGGCTGAGGATTCAGTTCTGGAAGGGCGATACTGCCACCGTGCCTCCTCGCCTTTTAAAGAACCGATCTATCGCCGCTGCCTCCTGGTTCATCTTTTCCTTTGGGTCTTACTTCCTCGTTCTGATCTACTACCTTCCGATCTGGTTCCAGGCTGTCAAGGGAACGACAGCGGTTGAGTCCGGCATTCGGAATTTGCCGTTGATCTTGGGACTCGTCATCGTCTCCATCATGTCAGGCATTGGAGTGACTGTCATTGGCTACTGTAGGCGTTCACTTCCTTCTCAGTATTTGTGAGAAGCTGACAAGCTGTAGACGCTCCCTTCATGATCGCGAGCTCCGTCGTTTCAACCATTGCCCTCGGCTTGATGACCACTTTCAAGCCTGACAACGGCTCAAACCAATGGATCGGTTACCAGGCCATGGTGAGTACCATCCAATTCGCCAATCAGCGCAGCGATCAGGATGAGCTGACCAATCCACTTCCAGGCAGGCATCGGCGTTGGTCTTGGAGTCCAGCAACCTCTCATCGTTGTTCAGACCATGCTACCTCTTTCTCAGGTCTCGATCGGCACGTCTCTAATATACTTTCTCCAATCCATCGGAGGCGCCATCTTCGTCTCCATCGGCCAGAACGTCTTTGCAAACAAGCTCGCCACCGACCTTGCCGATTCCGTCCCTGATCTCGACCCTGCCATCATTTTGCGTTCTGGAGCGACGAGCCTTCAACAATCGGTTCCCCCGCCACAATTGCCGCTAGTCAAGCAAGCCTACAACAACGCTATTACGCGCGCGTTTCTGGTTGCCACTGTCATGGCCGGCCTGACTCTTATTGGTGCATTGGCTGTTCAGTGGAAGGATATCAGGGCGGACAAGCACGGCGCTGGAAAGCAAGAGGACACAGACAGCGGGACGAGGGATACAGTCGGTAGTGACAATAGAGAGACTGTCGACGCTGCTGAGAAGGGAGGAGAGCGCAGTCCTGCCCCTTAGGCATCGTCTCGCCCTACTCCTGCCTTGTCGGCAAGTCATCTCTGCTGGGTGGCTCGAAGATGGTGGCATGCTGGTCGTATGCCTATGAAGCGGGCGGCGGGGTTGGCGCTCGCATTCGCGGGCATGCATAGGAGTCGAAGGCAAGAAGCCGTGGCAAATTCATGCAACGCTTTCATTATTGGATACGGCAGGGCGTTGCAGGGCTCGGGGTGCCTTGTTACATGGCTTTTTGTCAAGTACGCGCTGTGTATGTGGGCCTCATGTTTGAGATCAAAGCTGGATTTTTGTAGTGTGCACCAGCTGTTTTCTCCTCTATCCTATTACCTTGTCACCTTGTAGGGTGTATTCTTCCATTTGGGGTACTATTGGATATTTACAGGGTCCTACCTAGTCCCTTATAAAAATAGAGTTGATAGAGCCAATAGGTGAAATAGAAGTAGGCTTACTTCTTACTAATAGACTGCTACTACTAGTAAGTACTAAGGAATATTAAAAAGGGAAAAAAAAAACTCAAAAAATTAATGTATATTATGGTATGGTATAGGGCCGCACGTGATTGGAGAGCATGAGGTCAGCTTCGAGGCTCTGCAGGGGGCCCGAGTACGTAATCACTCACTCTCCCAAACGATCAAACAAAAACTGATACCCTGGAGCCACCTGCTCATCCCACTTGGGCATACATAGCTTGGGGCGCAAATCATGAATATGCGACCCACCCTCCATAGCAACAAAGCCCGACGCAATGCCCTGGCGCTGCATCTCACGGTAAAAGTGCTCCGCCGACTCGAACAGGGCGATGCGACGACCTGCCACGAGCGACGGGAGCGTGTGGCGCGCCCAGAGGAAGGCATCGCGCACGTCAGCCGTAGCGCCGTCGACGAACGTTGTGGGCTGGCGCATGAGCGGTTTGCGCGGGACGGATGGCGCGCCTCGAGAGCATCATGTGCCCGCCGCCGTGGAGGGCGATGGCCTTCAAGTAGGGTAAACACGTTAGTAAGTATCCTTAGATTTGGTATGTGCACCCGAGAATGCTTGTCATGGGTTGCGTGGGCGCTGGCGCTGGACAGAAGACGTCGGCTTCGATTGGTACCCCGTCCACCTCTTTGTGCACAACGGTCAACTGCTCAGGCGTAGCAGGGGTAGAGGCAGGGACAGAAGCTGATGCTGTGCCGACGAGCAGGTGCTGCGTGTTGGCGTCCTCACCACCGCCTCGCGAGCACGGGGCAGAAGCAAAGCCCGCAGATTGGAAGGCCTCTATCCAAATCTCAGGGGACTGCAGCGGGTACGAGGCACCGCCATCGGCCAGCCACCAGCCTTCCAGCAGGCCAAAGATGAGATCATACCAGTCGATGATGCGTGTCACCTCGGACAGGACCATGAAGCCGCCGTCGTGGAGCATTTCCCGGATGCGGCGCGCCGTAGCCACCTTGTCTCTGGTGGCGTGCACGCAGTTGGTGCCAATGACAGCGTCACAAACCTCCACTGGAGATGAGGCGGGGTGGGCTGCTCCAGGTCGAGCCTCTCAAACGACATCCACCCGTACTGTGCAAACCTGGCCCTGGCCTTTGCGACCATAGTCGACGACACATCCGTGAAGGTGTACTCGACTTGGATGCCGACATCAGCGAGACGCGCTGCCAGTTCGGCCGTCGTGCCTCCTGTACCAGCGCCAATCTCGGGGATCCGCGGCGTCGCATTTGGCTCATGAGCACCCAAAGAACCTATGATGAGTGTCACCAGCTGGCTTGTCATGGTCGACAGCATCGGCGAGCGGCCATAGTATTCTTCGAGGATCTTGTTGGGCCAGACGAGCCAAAGAGTAGCCTGATGGGGTCGGCATCTCCTGTGAAGCAGTCCACCAGCTTGGGTCCCGTCAGAGCGAGCAGCCGGGCCTCAATGGCATACTTGGGATACTGCTGAATGAACTCTCCGTGCAGCTGAGACGAGGGTCGACTGGACGCCGCCCTGCTGCTACGCCTCATCAAGTCCCCATCCTCGAGCTCAACGATGCCATGCCTTGCTAATATAACTCGCAGTCGCTGGAATAATCGCCGGTGCTTGGGGAGATAGCCAATTTGTGGTACTCTATTCTTTGGCTTCATGTTGGCGAAGCTGACACCGAGCTTTTCAAAAGCCTCGAGAATGTACGCTAGAGTTAATGCGTCTTGCTTTGCAGCCACTTCGCTCCAAAAGTTCTGGAATCCCCTGCTTGCTGCCGCCCTCTCGAATTCGGCTTCGCAATTACGCAAACCTGCAGCCGGGTCCATGCATACGCGTGTCTTGTTGCTTCTCACTTTGGAGCTGGGCGAGGAAGAGCTCGTCATTAGGGGCGCAATGGACGTGGCACTGAAGCCGGTCTCTTCAGAGCTCACGCTACTGGTGGTCTCGCTATAACTGCTCTCGGTGCCGCCGTCACCCGCCATCGCTCCAAAAGTCTGAAGAACCTTGCTGACAGTTGATTGAGGCGTTATGATGTCTGTGTTAGATGGGCTCGGGCACAGGTTAGACAGGGTTGACATAATCTTAGTCAAGGCGAGGGAATCAACTCCGAGCGATTCGAGCGCTGTTGAAGGCATGATCGCAGAGGATTGGACCGCAGTGACTTCTATCAGCGGCTGTGACAGCTTGGATCCCAGTATTGCGCCAGTCTTGCCAACATCGCCAGCTACCTTCGAATGGCCGTTGACTGCTAATCCGTTCATGGTATTTGTAAAGGCTTGCGCCGTGAATGTCGGCACAATTTTTCCTACCGAAGAGCCGTACATCTTCTGTTCCAGCTCTTTGACAGACATGACCAAGAGATCCGAACCATCTATGGATACTCGATGGGAAGACTGCAATTCTTCAGCCATCTCCGTTGCGGCAAGGGAGTCGAGTCCGAGATCCCCGAGCAAAGCGTCGTCCGGGATGCTTGTAGCTCCAACGCCAGTGTGCGTCTCTGGCATTTGGCGAGGTGTATTCTCAGGTAGTGGGGTTAAGGGCGGACCATTGCTAGGCTGACCACTGCTGAAGTTGGAAGTCTCGCCAGTAGTGGTGTTCGACTGGCCCAGTGGAGGGAGAGGCATGGCGTCTTGTCGAATATTGGAATGGGCCAGCTTGTTGCTCGCGACCTGGTCCACAGGACCCAACAATCGCTCTAGGAGCGCCATGTCAAGCTTGGTGAATCGACATCCCGTGAAGGCAGCCGCGATGGGGTCGTTCGCCGCAAAGGCAAAGACATCACCAATAGCCTGGCTGGGGCCCGATGGTGTGTAGGAGGCATAGACCTTCCAAGACCGGTAACCCACGAAGTTGACGCCTTTGGCGATCATGGAGCTGTTAACGCCAGTGCAGACCATGGCCTCGCTACTGGTGATCACGTCGCTGGTGTTCATCAGCAAACCGACAACCTGAGTGAAGTTGTCTAGGGTCACCGAGTCGTAGATTTTAACGACGGTGCTTTCTTCCACTCCAAGCTGATCGAGGGGAGTGACGATGTTGGCAACAACCTCAACGCCGCTCATGGTGATGCTGGCAATACCCTTGAGAAACGCAGCGTACGGGACGACCCGGGAGAAGAAACCATAGGCGCGCCTCGACAACATGCGCTCGGCATCGGCATTGTCTACAATGGAGTCTGTGCGCTTGCTCACGAGGCGAGCAATGGTCTCCAGTTTCGAACCAAAGGATTTGGTAACGCTACCTCGCGCGTGCAATGTCTCTTTGCCATCACGGCTGACGACCTTGAAGGCCCAAGAGGTGCGGGCGCTCACTTCCTCTAGCACGACTTCGACCACTTCAGCTCCTACACCCAACGGCGCTTGTATATCGAGGCCTTGAAAGTCGAGGAACGAGTCTTTTAAGCTTTTAGGTATAGAACCCAAGGCCATGGTGACACACTCGAGGTACACCGATGCGGGACACATCTCAAGTTCTTGTTGGAGTCGTCCAGCCCGGGAAGAAGCGTGACCATCATGGGCCTCTCTACCTCGTGCTCGACTTGACTCGCTTCGGGCTCTCCGGATTTGCTCAGCTGAGATTGGAGAACCGCAGCTCGGTCCACGTTATCGAGCCAGGCGCAAGTGGAATCAAATTGGTACGGAGGAAGCCACGCATAGTTCGTGCTGCAGTCCGGCTGTATCAAAGACCAGTGCGTGACATCGATCGACGTGCTCCACAGGGCGCAGATGGCGCGAGAGATGGTATTGGCGGCATTCTCTGCGTCCTTGGTAGACAATGCGACGAAAGTGTGTGTGTGTCTGTCTTTGCGGCGGCCCTCTTCGTCATGGATGTTATCTGCGTATTCACGCCGGCCTCAACGAACACGCAGCGCCCAAGAGTCTGCTCTAAGCACCGCACAGCATCCGCCAAGAATACGGGACTTCGCGCGTGATCCGATGAACTGTAATGACTTCGAGGGCCCGACGGCGCCTCCGTGCAAAATTCAATGGGTATGATCGGCTCTTTCTATTTGAGAGAGGCTGCAACTTGGGCGAGGTCGTCGAGAATAGGATCGCCAAGGCGGGAGTGGAAGTCATGGTTGGCGTCGACTTTGAGGCATTTGACGGGCGGCGATCTCATCGATAGACGGCGTTCCAAGTCTGAAACCCCATCGCGCGCCCCAGTGACGACCTGGCTCGAGTCCGAATTGTAGCAGGCCACTTTAAGCCCGCTGCCACCAAGCAGGTCTGCCACAATAGACCGGCTGGCAAACACGGCGAGTATAGAGCCTCTCTCGGGACCCCATCTGGTCTTCATCAAGCTGGCACGGGCTGCCACAAGCTTGAGGCAGTTCCGAATGGATAGCTTCCCGCTGACAGCTAATGCCGTCAATTCGCCCAGGCTGTGTCCGATAACGGCGTCAACTTTAAGGCCGGCGCTTATCCAAGTCGTAGCTGCAGCGTACTGAACAGCCACAAAGCCGTCTACAGAACTACAATGTCGGCGATGTTGAAGCTATCAAAGATTGCTAGCAGAATGGGCACGTGTTCGAGCTCCCGAAGGATATCATCACACATGTTGAGTGTGTTCCTGAAGGTGGGAAATCGTTCGTAGAAAGATCGGCCTAGGCCGACGATCTGTTTGCTCTGGCCCCCGAACGTGAATACCACAGGATTGGAAGTACTTTGCTCAAGCGGAGGCTTCTGGACGCCATGAACAGTCAAATGCCGGACCAGCTCCGGAGTGCTGCTAGCTTCGAGGATGGTATAGTACTTGTGTCGACGTCGTTTATCGCTCAACGTGGCAGTAACGTTAGAGATGCGAGGCTGAGGCGTTACCTTTGTAAGGTATTCGGCCAGCGCGCTTTTGTGCTTCTCTAAACTGGCTGTCGACTGAGCGCTCAGGATGATTGGCCACCGTACGCCGCCTTGTACTCGAGGCTCGTTCTGCAATTGCTGTGTCGGTCTGGGACCTTCGCAGCAGATGACGGCCGCATTCGAGCCAGCGGCACCGTACGAATTGACAAGTGCGGCGCGGATAGGTGTGTCCAACTGCTTCAAGCTCGTCGATATGGCCATTCGATCTTTGGAGAGCGCTGGTATCTTGGGGCTCCAGGCCTTGTGACTTGCCTGAGGAGGCAACGCTTGGTGCTCGAGCATGCAGATCGTCTTCAGGAGGCCAGCAACCCCGGCGGCAGTTCCGCAATGGCCAATATTTCCCTTGATAGACCCGATGTGCACTTCGGCGGCCCTCTTCGGGCTGCCAAATACGTCACGGATGCTGGCAATCTCTAAAGGATCGCCTGCTTGCGTGCCGGTGCCGTGGGCCTCAACGTATGTGACTTGCTCAGAACTCATCTCGGCCCGCTTCAGCACTGACTTGTAAAGCTTGACCCGCGCATCCGAAGATGGGACGGTAAGGCCATTGGACAGACCACCCTGATTCGTAGCAGCGCCAACGATGACACCCATGATGCGGTCGCCATCTAGCTGGGCCTGTTTTAGAGGCTTTAGCACTACAAGCCCCGCCCCTTCAGCCCGACAGTACCCGTCCGCGCTCTTGTCAAAGGGCTTGCACTGCCCTGTAGGACTCAGGAAGCCAGCCCTTGCCAGATCCAAGAAGTTGTTTGCGCCAGTAATCAGGTTGACACCGCCAGTCAGAGCCATGGAACACTCGCCAGCTTGTATGGCATTTACAGCTCGATTGATAGCGACCAGAGATGAAGAACAAGCAGTCTCAATCACCTCGGCTGGTCCAGACTATCCAAAGCAGTAGCTCAGCCTGCCGTATAAGAATGCGCGGATGGTCCTAGTCGACGTATAAGCCGTAGGCGGATGGGCATTCGTGTTATCGAGATACTCGACGAAACTCGCGCCGATGAAGCAACCGACCGAATCCCCGCGCGATCGCTCGTGAAATCGCGTGTAGCCGCTGCATTCCATAGTCTCGTAAGAAAGCTCCAGCAACAAACGCTGTTGCGGATCCATGTTGAGCATCTCCCAGGCGTTGATGCTGAAGAAGGCGTTGTCGAATCTGTCCACGCCGTTGACGAAATTGCCATAAAACTTGCGTTTTTATTTTTATTTTTTTATTTTTTTGGTGATATCACCGCTCTGAGATGCCCGGAAGCTGCCGTACAGATCGAAGCGATCGGCCCTCACCTGCTCATGTCTGTCCTCACCCTTGGAGAGGAGCTTATCCTAAAGCTTGATCAGCGTAGTCCTAGATTTGATCGCAACAATTGGCTGTGGGTTCAGCCAAGAGAGTCGGGCAGCCTTGGCATGGTCTTGCTATTTCAACACAATTCTATTCGCTATAGTTACTCATATGTGCGTTCGTTTAGGTAGCATCTCCATCAAAGAAATTTGTGTTCACGCGCCAGTTGAAGTCCCATATCTTGCTAGGGTAGAATACGTGCGCTCTAGCAGGCGCGCCGACAAAGTACCTAAGCGCTCGTTCGAGTTCTGCGAGATGCGCTCATGGACCTCGGCCACTACGTCGTTGATCGACACTATGGACGCCCGAAGCACTTCCTGCTGCAGCAAGTCTCTTTCCGACTCGTCCAGCACAAATCTGCCCACGGTCGCTGTTGCGTGTTGACCGACGACGGCAGAAGTAGTCGAAGCAGAGCCGTTGGTCACAGCGTGCCCGAAATGCATCGCAGAGCGACTACTATTGCTCTTGTCGTCGCTGTGGGTTGCAGACCACGCCACGTCGAGCAAGTCTAGGAGGCGGGCCACGGACTTGAGGAGCGTTTGTGTATAGTCCAAGGACTGGGAACAGCCGTCCCCACACCGCGAAGGGTCCTGGAAAGCGGCGGCCAGGCGTTCGGAGAGGTCGAAAACGTCGGTGACGTCTAGTGGTGAAGTCTGCACTTGTTGCCAGATGGTGTCAATTCGCGCCGGAAAAGACAAGTCGGCGGCTGACCCAGATCCATGGTGCCGCTCTCCATGCACTAGGAATACTTGGCGATGCTTCGATCTGGCGGTGCTTCGCGCTAGACGAGGCGGCAGTATCGAGGTGATTGTAACACGTCGCAGGGATATCGTAGCCTATGGAAATAAGATTCGGCCCTTTAACATAATTAACACTGCTGTGTAGCTTTTTAACATGCCATCAGCAAAAGCCAACCATGATGCTGTGCCGCATAGGCAGTCGTACGAGCCGACCGAAGCCAAGCAGCCGCGGCATGTACCATGGCTAGTAACCAAAACGAGCCGCTTCCCGTCTCCGGTTCCATCTGATCACCCCCACCACCGCCTCGCCTCGCTGCTTGGACCATGGCCGACAGGCAAAGCTTGCGGTCCTCGTTCCAGCAACTGGAGAAGGTAAGTCGCTTGAGTCGTAGCTATTGTGTGGTTCGCGACACTGTGCTGACAGGCCATGCACCCCGCAGTTGGGCGAGGGCACCTATGCAACGGTATGTACAACCTGAGCGGCTCCCTGCCGTCCGAACTCTGCACCGCTAAGAAAGTCACGCCAGGTCTACAAGGGCCGCAACCGCCAAACAGGCCAGCTGGTTGCTTTGAAGGAGATCCGTCTGGACCCGGAAGAGGGAACACCCTCGACGGCGATCCGGGAAATCTCGTTGATGAAGGAGCTGGCGCATGAAAACATCCTGCCTCTCTATGATGTCATTCACACCGACGACAAGCTCATCCTCGTCTCCGAGTACATGGAACTAGACCTGAAAAAGTACATGGACATGCAGGGAGGCAATGGCGGCCAGCTAAGTACCCCAACCGCCAGCAATTTCGCCTACCAGATGGCCTGTGGCATTGCCTTCTGCCACCAGCAGCGCATTCTGCACCGCGACCTCAAGCCACAGAACCTCCTCATCAACAGGGCCGGCCAGCTGAAACTGGCCGATTTCGGCCTGGCGAGGGCCTTCGGGATCCCGGTGAATACCTTTTCGAGCGAGGTCGTTACGCTGTGGTATCGCCCTCCCGACGTGCTTCTTGGTAGCCGCACATATAATACGTCTATCGACATGTGGTCCATCGGTTGCATCATAGCCGAGATGCTCACAGGCCGTCCACTGTTCGCCGGCGCCACCAACGAGAATCAGCTGCAAAAGATCTTCTCTGTGCTGGGCCTCCCGTCAGAGCAGTCGTGGCCTGGCATCCAGCAGCTGACGGGCTACGGTACTATTGCCAAGATGCACGTGTACCCTCCCCGAGATCTGGCACAGGTAGTGCCTCAGATCGACGCCTTGGGCCTGGACCTGCTCAAGAGACTGCTACAGCTTCGTCCAGAAGCCCGAATCACAGCTACCGATATGCTTAAGCACCCGTGGGTCTTGGATGCCCATCAGTCTAAATCTTAGATCAAGTAGGCTTCTCAGCAGCGAAAGCATTGTCATATTCCTTGAGTGGCCCTTGTTATGAGCTGGCGGGGAATGGCGGAAAAGGCGCGACTTAAAGGCTTAGTTTAACGAGCAAATGCGCTTCACAAAGCTATAGTTACAGCCAGTGGGACACTCGTTTGGGCTACAAGCCGGATACTGGTACCCTCCAGCGCATGGAAGAGAGTGTGCTTGTATGTGTTAATCAAACAAGGAAAGAAGCTCACGTTCATTGTAGAATTGTTACTTTAAATCAAATCATTCTCACTCTATCACTCAAGCTGCAGGTAAGTTTTATGGCCTGGAATGGTCCGCGGATCGGATAGACAGGAGAAAGTAAGTCAACAGTGAACACCGGGATGGGAGAAGGGGACACAACTCCGATATGCCGCCAGTTGGAATTGTCTACTCTCTCAAGGAACAGCGATCATTGGCTAAGCGCCCATCATGTCTCAATGAAAGACAGCCCAACCCCTCCCGTATACGCAGCTTGGCACATCTAATCCTCTGTCGATCTAGTTTAATCCCTGATAGTAACATCAAAAAGGCTCTCCACATCCGGCTTTAGCGTCTAAATTTTATTAATCTTTAAGCCGGCCGACTCAATGAGGTCGTACCACTGGCGCTCAGTGCGTTTAACGGCGGTATTGATGGGCATGTCCATGAAGTCTGAATGTGTGGTAAAGGTGCACGCGCCCTTGAGGGGAATGTTGAATTTGTTGATCAAGATCTTGGAGTACTCTAGCTTCATGGCGTCGCGTACGTGTCCCAAGATGACGCGGCAGCGGTCGACGTCCCAGTCATGGAGGACGCTGCGGAAGTAGTACGCTCGGGCTCCTGCTCGCGTTAACGGACGTTGTCTATGTTGGTGCTAATATAGTAAGGGTGGGATGTGAAGAAGTCGTGAGCAATAGCCCCCATTCCATTTTCAGAGACCACACGATCAATGGTCGCCTTAAGATCCTGCACGATCAACCGTCCGGGGATATTCGGATACCGCTTCTTCACAGCCTGAATCTCGTGGCCAACGCTGCCGCCCACGTCGACGAGAAGGGCTGCGTCCGGGTCACTGGTGTCGAAACCGGGAACCAGATCTTGCTCAATGGGGTAGAAGTCCAGCCATTGCGGATGTCCGACGCGCTGGGTCGTCATGAATTGGTGGAACGAGTGCAGAAGCTCGGGCTGCTTGCCGAGTCAGTCGAAGTACGCCTCTCCGTTAAACTGCTTGTTGGAGGGCAGCTCGTTTGGATCTGTTGGGTTCTAATAGCCCGCCCCCTCGAGGAATTTAGGGGACGTCATCCAGCCCACGTGGATCGCGTTGTGGCTAGTCAGTGCATCGAGGTCAGTTTGCACGGCTGCGTATGAGATAAGATACCTGATGCCTTTCACTCGCATATGCGGAGAAGATCATGAAGACATCGCCCGCCGAGGAGCCGCCCGCTACAACAAAGGGAAGGCAGTTTACTACCTACAAAAGATCAATACCAGATTGGCCCTTGATTGTTGCAAAGGCACGCGTGACCTTGTTTAGAGCATATATCTCAATACCCGCCTTGTCCACACCGCCAATCGACATCAGTCCTCGCATGATGCGGGCCAGGAGAACTTCGTCCGCGCCCGCGGAAGAAGCCAGCTCGTGCAGGGTCACCGGCCCTCCAGTGCTCGTCAGTTTCCGGAAAAAGCCCAGGTCCGCACCAATCTTGAACAACAAGACATCGATTGTCTATGGATGGATAGTCGTTAGCCATGGCTGAGCCGAGATGCATCAATCCGTGCGTGGAAGTGCTTGGGAACCGGCGCTCGATTGACCTACCCCATATAGATAGCCCTCCACGATTTGACCCTCATTTTGCAGCGCGTTGATCAGTCTCCGCGACGCATCGAGGAGTTCCCTACGCGACTGGCGCGCCCCAGGGCTATTCTCATTGGTACCCACGCGCTTGATGAGCTGCTGGCCAATCTCTTAGACCTGGCGCACATAATGTGGTATCTGAGAATCCATTCTGGTAACCTGGAAATGTAATAGCACGTGGCGTAAGGTTCAATCTCTGCGAGAGAGCTGTCGCTTCTCGGTATCAAGATTCAACTAGAAGAAGCAAGCTATGCCTGAGCTTCAATGTTTTGTGAAAGTGCTTTTTCGCCATAGACTCGTTCAATTGGCAGTGAATGATAACCTCCAAGATGAGAAGCAACACGTTGCTGACAACGCGCGGTTCCCCCGTGCATGCTGCTCTTCTCGGCCGGTTTTGAGACGAAAGTGTCCGAGCGCAGCGGGAAACCCACCGACAGTCAGCGTCAGGCCTGGCCCTCTCGGGGGAGAATGTTGGACTTATTTTGTGCCTAAAACAAATTTTTTGTTCCCTCGATTGGGCGATGGAGGCTTACATTAGCACTCTCTCCTCAGATTCACCATCTCGCCGAACTTTGCATCTGCAGGCGGCTTCCGACACCATGCTGTCGACGTTCTAGCTGCTACTCGATGAATTGGCTTAGTCGCTGAGATGGAAACTGCGCAGATTCTTCCCAATAGGCCCCTTTTGTAGACGACGACCCATGTGAAGGGTGACTTTTACAAAGGACAAATCAGATTAGGTTTCGAATTTCTATCTTCAGCGAAGCATGGGGGGAATATTAGGAGAAATATAAATAAATCAGCGAGGTCAGGCGTAGAGATTATTTAGCCAAATACTAGTCAAGATCCATTAGTCGCTCCGGCTGGAGAATCGTTATAGATAGGACTGCAGGCTCTGTTCAAACCGAGTGTGGGAGCACCAAAATGTCAACCAGCTAACTAACCAGGTATAGCTATAGGAATCAATTTGAACAAGCTCATAAGATTAGAAATTAGCATTCAAGCTTTCCCAGGCAGGCCCTATTTAAAATGTGTGGGAGCGATGGCTAAAAAGGTTTCTACGATAGCGATGACGTCAATGCTCATTCCACATCAACCATCTTTCGCACAAACGGAATTAGAAGACTCCTTATTCGGAAGGTAAATGGAACGCACGAACAATGCCTGAGAGCTAGGGTTCGAAGAAGATATGCGAGCATAAAGGAATGGGTTTCGCTGTGGATCTACTCGCTTAGTAGCCTTACCTGGCCATGCGATAGATCATGCTAGCGCACACCGCCTCCCAACACCCCACCCTGATGCTTTTTCATTCATCCCTGCGAAAGATAACCCCCCCCCCCCCCCCCCCCCCCCCCCCCCCCCCCCCCCCCCCCCCCTCCCCCCTTTTCCCCCCCCCCCCCCCCCCTCTTTTTTTTCTCTCCCGCCAGCCGGGGCGCCTGCCTCCC